>JACCPG010005659.1:0-16742 GCA_016069955.1 Drepana arcuata
TCCACCTTATAGAAGTCCGTAGCCAAATAACACAATTTATTGTGTTGTGTTCCTACGTGGTGAATAAGGTTTCCAGTAATAAGCTCCTTGGGGGGGGGAGGATTGTTACAATGTGTTGGAAGCACAGGGATTAAACCTTATGCTGCCAACACACTATAACACTCCGAACCCAGTGTGGTAACACGCAAGAGATACTTCGGTATCGTGAGCGTAAATAGGCTACGGTAACCGTTTCCCATCAGGTGGGCCGTATGCTTGTTTGCCACTGTTGTTGTATAAAAAGAAACTTAACTTTTAACTTGTTAACTTTTTTTAAATTATTATTATTATTATTATTATTATATTACTTTAGTAGTTAACTTTTTTTATTATTATTATATTACTTTAGTAGTTAACTTTTATATTATTATTATATTACTTTAGTAGTTAACTTTTTCTTGGAAATCACTGGAAAATACCCATTCTGATTTTTAAATGACGAATCATCTATTTCTCTTATGTATTTATTTATTTTATTTCAATCGAGTTATGATGATCATCAGTGTACCACAAGTATTTATTCGAAAGAAAGTTATTTCTTATTAATCTACGATAAAGAAATAGTGTTTATACACCCCGCCTATGCCTTAAATAATGATATATGCTCATCCTATCCTAGGAAATAATTACATCTATAGATACATACATAAATACATTAAATCCGTATCTAGGAAATGTTTTAGCACAACGTACGAAAATTGACATAGTTAGATTGATCGTCCAAAAGTTGGAAGGGGCAAGTAGGTGGGTGATTTCGTCATCAATCAAAATCAGAAAATATTATTAATACGCAGCATTTTAATGCTTTACATCTACAAAATTGATCTTTTTCGATACGTAATCAAAATAGCGATATACTCAATTTACATTTTGAAATGGTTCTTCGAACCGTTTGGGAATCGAACAAAATTTGAGCTGAAAAGAAACTGTTGAAATTTATTCAAGGATGACTTGATAGTTGGTTATTTTGTAACTATTCGTTGTATGTAATATATATATATCCTTTAGTATTCGTTATTAGAAAGCTTAATGCACCAGTTATTTTGCCACTCTTTACGATGCTTTCACGCCACGAGCTTTACGTAGAAGCAACACATCGAGAGGAAACCAGCAGCATACGTTTGAAAAAAAACCAATGGCGAATTATCAATCTGTCATGTTGGCAGCTAAAATATATCTCTGGCCGAAAGTGGGTGTGTGGATACTACCTATACTTCTCTGCCTACCCTTCAGGGGACCCTTGTGGAAAGGCATGAGGCACAAACACTGATGAATGTGGATGAAGCGAAAGAGGTATGTAAGTCTAGAGAGAACTGGTACTCTATACTCTCTGCCTACCCCGTTAGGGACTCGGCGTGATCATATGTATGTATATACGAGTATATATAAATATTAGGATAGGTTCAAAATCTATGAAGCTCAATATTTGTAACCCCTTTAGTCCTAAATGCCCGATTTCTCACGAAATAACATTCCTAAACCGGCCCAAATTGGGGGATGCTCCCTTATCTTCATCTGTGTACGAGCCCTCGGGGTAGCACGTTCAATTTTATTTCCATTGAGCCTTTAGTCCCTTTTGAGGTGTGTTTTTTCTTATCCTTTGTGTTATTTGCTATTGCACACTCTCTAGCAATCGCAGGGGTTTCGGATCTCGAAATCCTTTCCAGCTTTAAACAGAGTACGACTGAGTAACGCGATATTCGTTCGTATTCTCTCTTATATACGTAAAGGGCAATGCAATTGAATACGTTTCGTATAACCTCAGAGCGTAGGTATAATCCACTAATGCTTTGAAAAGGTACACCGTATGACCTTAAACTAACCTTAAAGTACGTACAATTTATTAAGGTCGTCTAAGACTGTCAGCTATCATTGACATGTTGGCAGACCATATAATTTTATAAGTATGCGTTGAGCATAAACCAAGGATGAGCTAAGAAAGATTAACGTAACTTACCTATATATAACATTAATACAATGTACATAATATAGAAGAAGAGACGGGAAAACCACGTTCCAACTACTTAGATATACTTTCGAATATTCAAGTATGAGAACGTCTAGAGTATTCAAAACCAACGAACATGCTTGAAGGGACTGATGAATTTGAAGAAATCGAAAGAGCTCTGGCGGAGGAATGGCGTTCAGCCCACTATGCCTACTCAGGGACTCGACATTTTTATATGTACTTATGCTAGTACACGATCAGATGGAACACGAACGAACGCTGGTTGGCGAACTTGTAGCGCAATCTGAATTGCTGAAATCTTTCAGAACGCAATAATACTAACCGGTGGAATATTATTTGTCTGCTGTCTTCTGTAAGATGGACGATGCCTACTCAGGTCTGAGTCACTCTCGTTTAATACTGTCCGAGATAATTGTTGGAATGATAGAAAAAGAGTTTGTTACATATATATTTAATACAAGAACAAGACTTTCACAGAACAATATTATTTCTTGTGTATGACAGTTGGAAGAATGAATTCTTCGTTCATTCAAAACAATCATATCTTTATTTTTTTTTAAATCGATGGCACCACATACATAGTTAATAAAGTTATTACGATAAAGGTTATAATATTTACATTTACAACAATAGTATAACAGGATAATAGGTCAATCTGTAATGGTTGTGTCGAAAAATCGGTAAGGACTCCGTATTATATACAAAATATTTTCTCTCTATTAAACATCGAGAGGAAACCTGCATACGTCTGAGAAGCAAATCAAAGGCGCATGTTTAGTTGTGCTTGAGTAACGACGATGGACTTGCCATCTATCACGTTGACACCTAAAATATATCCCCGCCGGAAAATGGGTGTATGGGTATTACCAATATATCTCTGCCTACCCTTTCGGGACCCTTGTAGGAAGGCGTGAGGATATATTATTATTTATTTTAATGATATATGTGTATATTACGCTGAGTAACTCACGGGGTAGGCAAGGTTGTTAGTCTCAATTAAGTACTTTTATGTCTAAGATTGCCTAAACTATATATTATTTTATATGTATATTTTAAGTCTAAAGCTTTTCAATTTAATTTTCTTAGAACATAGGTCAAAAATCAACCAGTGCATGTCATCATAGCAATATTAGTAGTCTGTGCTCGTAGGTTAAAATATTCATGCATAAATTACACAAGCTAGCGAGCGAGCTTTATTTTACGTCACCGTCAGGGAAACGCATATGATATGCACTTATGCAGTGAGTCCCCACATCTTTATTTAAACACGTCATGTTAAACACAGCATTTACTAAACATGACGTTAGTTCCGTAGTCATTACAAGCTTTTTCGGAACAATAGCAAATCGGTTCGATCAAAATTGTTATGCAATTAGGTTTAAAATGCTAAATTTGTGTTGGAACATTTTGGAACAACCTTAAATATTTCCCTCTTAAACTTTGATCATATTGTGGTAGACCAGATGATCGACATTAAAGTGCACGTATCGCAACCCATTTGTTCTCCGAAACATATGAATAAAGCTATTACTGATACACGTATATAATATGTAAATACATACATATGTATATAATATATCATTGAATCGCATTCCATTGAACCTCAACACGTATATAATATGTAAATACATACATATGTATATAATATATCATTGAATCGCATTCCATTGAACCTCAACACTAATGGATGCGGTCAATACTGTATTCATACAATATCCTTTTTTAATGTTTGCGTTTACTTCAAATATTTATTTTACGAACTACATATAAGTAGCTTAATACATATATTTTAGAGGGCATAGTTTGTTTGTTTGGACGTTCTATTCTCAGAAAATATGAATGTGATTTAAAAAAAATATGTTGCATTAGATAGCAGATAGAAGTTTGTTCACGACGCAGGTTGGTCAAGCAGAATGTCACTGGCCGGTTTAAAAGGCAATCTTTTGGTATGTAAGAAAAAAAAATATTTTTGCAATATACACTGAAACGACACAGTGAGCGCTATTTCTGAGATCAATATTGATCATAGTATCATACTAAATAAACGTCCACAGGCGGCGGTAACACAGTTATGAAAGAAGGTGAATATGATCTTTTGACTTTAATTCGAAATACTAAATGTGTTTCAGAACTTATAAGATACATGAAAATTGAGCTCGTCAAGTCCCAGGTAGTTTATCCATACCTACTTTACCTGAAGCAAGAATTTTGTATATCAAATGGAACTCCATTTGGGCCGGTATTATATGGACGGGGCCTTCAAATCAACCTCGCCGAACGAAATTCCGATCGTTTCGGATGAAATAGGCGGGTTGAATACCTACTGCATATTATGTAGGGACTTGCCAGGTATCAGGTCACACTATACATTGTATGTATAAATAATCTTAGTTCTGCAACTGTTATCTTTATTTACAATAACAATATTTACAAAGAACAGTTGTATCTATGAAGTGCCTCAAGCGCCGCAAGTATGCCTGTCTCGGGTCAGGTTACATATATGCGGCGTTAGCGGTTGAAACTCTGGTGCCTTGGGGTCCTGAGGCTCACCTTTTTAAAGAGGTCTAGCGCCGTCTAATCGAAACCTCTCGTGACAGGAGGTTGGAATATGTCTCGCTTAGAGAATCAGCATTGCTATCCATCGTGGCAATGCTGCAACTACCCCGCTATCCCGTTGAGGAGTCGGCGTGATGATGTTTATGTATGAATATGTTATTACTTACCAATATTCATCCAGTAAGCACTTGCTTTCATGGGGGTCATTCGTAGATTGACCTTATGCTGATATAAAACTGATTCGAGTCGAGTATCCCTTCGTAAAGGCTTTTCTCGTTTAGTTGCGAAAGGCTTATTCAAAACAAGAGCAACTTTAAATAAAGCTTAAATAATGCTGTATTCACTAACGATGACATAAAAATAGAGATGTTCTCTCATCAAGTATTTTTTCAACATAGAGAGTACGTAAAGGTAAATGCCCAGGTCAAAGTGGTTCAACCTCAATGACTACGAATTAAAAAACGTGTTTCGTATTTAAGTCAAAATATAATCTTGGTCTAAACTTTCTAGTCTCTTAAGGAAATGGAAATAGATACGCAGCGGAAGCCATATCTCACAATCGACAGGCTATCTCCGGCCGGCTGCGGCGGACGGCGCGGCGGCTCATTGGAAATTATTACGGAAATAGAGGTTCACCTCTGGGCAAAATTGCAAGCCGAAGATTGTGTGCATATATCTTGAAACTATGGCATTCAAGCGGTAATGAGTACAGTAGAGTTGCTCTCATGAGAAAATATTTTTCGAGTTTACCTCAAATAAGATAAAGCAAGCTTCAAATCAAATCAAGCGCTGTCAGAAGAGGAAACAGCAAAACGATGTACACTGTGTTCTTTTATATAGTTTTTTTATGTTGGTAGGTAGAAAAATATTAACCTTTGAACTAGGCATTTGAACATGCGAACAGATAAAAACTTCCGGTCAAAACAATAGGTCGGTAGATAAAAATGATAGAATTATTATTATAAATAGGCTACGGTAACCGTTTCCCATCAGGTGGGCCGTATGCTTGTTTGCCACTCTTGTCGTAACAAAAAAACAACTCAACTTTTCAACATTAATTTTTCAAACATACTCTGAAATCCGAACAAGCAAAGTTCTGAAACTTCCGTTGTTATTTGACCTTTCCTGGTTTGGCTTCACTACCGGAGTGTTAGAATAAATAATACATTTAATAATATTTTTATTTTGAAATTCTAATACAAAGTAATAATAAATATAAGCTAACTAACTATAAATAGAATAAATGTCCCAAATCTGTGTCGCGCGGAAGGGTGCCAAGAAGACTAGCGGCATTGCCACGATGTATGACAATGCTGATTCGCTGAGCGAAATATACATTTATGTTTATAAGGAATAAACATTTATGTAGCTACTTAATGCTTTTGAAAGATCATATTTTTTTTCTCTTGTCTTTTATATTATCTAAAGTCGTGGTGGCCGTGTGGTTCGAGTAGTTGCCTGCAACACAAAGATTGCAGGTTCAAATCCTGACTGTACCAATGAGCTTTTCTGAAATAAATTACCGGGATGTGCCACACCACGAGCTTTATATAGTCGTGCTAGAGTGACGACGATTGGTCTCGCCATCTGTTACGTTGGCACCTAAAATATATCTCTGGTGGATAGTGGGTATGTGGGTACTACCTACACACCTCTGCCTACCCTTTTGGGGACCCTTGTGGGGTGGCGTGAGGATAATTTTTTAATAGTTTTATGGAACGTTTACGCATGCTTGCTTATCATCTCAATTTGGAGAAATAGTGGCTAAATCGGGTATCGCGAATGTCAATTGTTTGTGTCACCTGTAAGTACTAGTCTGTCTTTTAACGAATCCAACAGAAAGTCACAGAGTACTAGCTTTAAACCTGTTAAATAAAGAAAAGATCTGTTATATTCGTACTAAACTCCTTCCATCTGTCTACGGGACGTAGCGGCGTCGGAGAGAGTAAATAAAATAAGACCTTAGCGATAAAATGGTATTATGTTTCGATACTTAAGTATTCCTTTTTGTGTGTGAGGCTTGACTACAGAACTGTAAGTAATACTAAATTTCAAATTATGAATCTTTAACTTTTTTATTTCCAGCCAGTCTATTTGCTATGAATGCAAAAAGTTTGTAATAGGCTAATACTGTAAGTCTAGACATTATATTCAATAATAAATGTATCGTTATTTTAAAGGTATAGATGTTTCGAATAATCTCTTTGAGCCGAGCCCCGCTACGGCAGCTATTCACAAAATCATGTAATGCGAAACAAACAAACGCTACACAAACAGACTAACGAACTGAATATCCGTCAACGTTTGCTCTACGCTTCATTTGTGAACTCATATTTTGAGGATTAGGAGCGCTATGGTAAAACAAAACTTATATTTGAATACATAAAGTTTCATGTTACATATCAAATAAAATGCTTTAAATACGTAGGATTAGCGGTTTTGAGATTCAATAACTTGTGACCAAAGCTGAGTTACTTTTGCATGAGTAAGAAAATATTTTCGAACCGAAGCGAAAAGGAATCAGCGGTTTTCCACAACGACTTTTTCGCTTATTCCATTTATCAAATTTACTTTGGTCTGACGACATAATGTGACTGGGTGGTTAACCTTGCGGTCGTGTTTTACCTCTCCGCTTTTATGAAGCTAGCTTATATACTACACAATATTCTCGGGTAATTTTACCGAAGGGCTTGTTAAATGCTTAAAAAACTCTATTCCGTCTCACTAAAAACCACATCGTTAGTAGGAGAACAACCCCAACCCCAAACACACGTACACAAGATATAGCTAAATTACTGTTATGCAAAAGGACCGATATGTTTTTCTAACTCTAAAAACATAGAACTATCTACTTTATATATTAGGTGAAGGAAAAAACACGTAAAGAAACAATTATTCGATTAAGATTAAATTCAAAGATGTACATTATTTATTTATTTAAAAACTTCCTGCAATATTATTTACACAGGCGGACTTAATGCCGTAGGCATTCTCTACCAGTCAACCTTTGGATGATGCAGAGAAAGATATGGCAGGCTAATAGAGGGGATCAAAAAACGGGGAAATATTGACATGAATGAATATATATTATTCATTTTACTATAATTAGTATATATTTATTTATCCACAATCATATTAACATCCTTACCATCTAAAACCAATACGATGTTAAAGGAAATAATAATACTAAAGAATTATAATAATACTACAGATACTGAAATATATATAGAATCTTTCTTCACTCATCAGTGAAGAAAGATTGACGAAACAGATACAAGGCAAAAGTGTGTGCAAGAAGAGGCAGAGGAAGACCACGTTCCAACTACCTGGATCAAAACGATCGGACACTCAAGGACGGGACCGTCAAGAGTACTCGAAACCGACGAGCATGTATGAAGAGACTGAAGAATGTGGACGAAGCGAAAGGGGTATGTAAGTCTAGAAAGAACTGGCGCTCTGTATTATCTGCCTACCCTGTTAGGGACTGATGATGAATGATGATAATAATATTATACATTCGTATTAAAATTCAGTGCTTGAGAAAAGGTGATGGCCATCTGTTCCACTACAATACTAGTATAACTCTGACTAAAAGGGGTGGTTGCTACACCTTTGCTTACCTTTCGAGGACCTTTTTTGTCCGCAGATATATTTATCCTATGTTTTATACCCAATGCAAATATTTTATATTGTATACCTGTGCTTTTGTTAAAAGCGTAGCCAGTCATTAATGCTATTAACCAATGAATATAGCAAAGTTTGCATAATTAACATCGTTACGTGTTACTTGAGATATTAACCGCGTGGCGTGTCTTTGGGAGTGACATTCACAAGCCCTGAATACATTATTCATTATTCCTCTCTCCCGCTCACTTATGTAGCGTCGCTAAACTTTGATTTATTATGTACTTATATTCAAATGTTACCCTAAATACGTGTCCAGTTGACGTATGATCTAAAGGGAATTTATAATGACTTTGTAAAGTAACCTTTTTCAGAGTGGCAACACTTGAATAATTCTAATATTTGTATCATATCATAGTATATTGTTGTTATTATATAAGCCGTGGTGGCCGAGTGGTTCGAGTAGCTGCCTGCGTCACAAAGATCGCAAGTTCGAATACCGATTTTACAAGGTTTTTCTGAACTAAAGTACAGTGATTAGTCACCCCACGAGCTTTACAGCGTAGGAAAACATCGAGAGAAAACCTGCATACGTCTAAGAAGCAATTTACAGGCGTATGTATGAAGGTAGTCGTGCTTGAGTAACGACGATGGAGTCGCTATCTGCCACGTTGGCACGCAAAATATATCTCTGGCGGAAAGTGGGTGTGTGGGTACCACCTATACACCTCTGCCTACCCCTTCGGGGACCCTTGTGGGAAGGCGTGCGGATATATTATTAATATAATATTATTATCCATGTTTTTGTAATGTAAATAACAATGGCAAATAGGACTCATGAGTCAAAGCAAAGTGTCCGCGGTACACAAACTAAAACATACGTACCTACTAATTATATAAGGACTTATACAAATAAATATATACATTATACAAACACAGAAAGCAGAACAATATTTTTATACTGAGGCGACAAGTAAGACTGCGGTCCATCCGTTGGTCCAACGCTTGCAACACCAAGGGTAACCACCAATTAATCTCTCCTTCGGAAGGGAAAACCTCAGCCACTGAGTTAATCTATCCATCAACATTATGAAAGAAAAATCTGTCCCTTAAGAACATATCTACTTTGTCTGTATCCATATATAATCATTTAGTATTCAAACAGTGCGGATCGTATTCAATCCATGCAGAAGCGATATGCGAATCATGAATAATTCATAATAGAGAACGTCAAACGTCCATTTGATTGTGTGTGGTGACGTCACTCCATATGGAAGACAGGTACCCAATTTAGTTGTATGCATTCACTGTTTCAGCTTAGTTTAAAATTGTAAAGATGTAGAAAGGCATGTTACGTTGGTTTGGACACATAGAAAGGATGAGTGAAGAAAGATTGACGAAACAGATATACAAAGCAAAAGTGTGTGCAAGAAGAGGCAGAGGAAGGCCACGTTCCAACTACCTGGATCAAAAAGATCGGACTCTGAAGGACAGGAACGTTAAGAGTACTCGAAACCGACGAGCATGTATGAAGAGACTGATGAATGTGGACGAAGCGAAAGAGGTATGTAAGTCTAGAGAGAACTGGCGCTCTATACTCTCTGCCTACCCCGTTAGGGACTTGGCGTGATGATATGTATGTATGTATTAAAATTGTCGGTCAAGATTGCTTATTTAGATTCCGGTGATAAGAGTTTAATTGAATTTCACGGCGAAGGAAAGCCGCCTAGGAATGCCTACACCCGCCTGATAGGAAATTTAAAGTCATATGGAATGTCGTGCCTGAGACTTGGCGACGGACTTCTTCTTCACGTCTTATCTGACACGTTTGCTGCTCAATATAATGTCTCTAGAGAAACATGACAATTAGTCTACAAACGCCTACCCCTCTGGGTAAAGTAAATAAAGTATGAAGTAAGAAAATGAACAGTAACTTAATTTCAAAACACAATAGACTCAGAAAATTACCAAATAAAATTTTATGAGGTGTGCTTACTCTATTTCCGAGCGACAAAAGCGATTCTTTAATAAAAATCTATCCATTCCAATCACTTAATGCACCCTATTCATCATGGGAGTTCACCCGTTTCAATGTGAGCGGATCCTTTCAGACCTCTGTCGATGTTAAAGCTACTAAAGCTCACTACATATATCTGTAAGTGCTAATGAAATTCTTTTGTAACTATTTATTGAATAATATTAATAATGAATAATAATAATTATTATTATTTATTATTATTATTATTTACTCTAGAAGAATTTCAAGAGTACCGGCAACTATGTTATTATACATAATTGCCGGTTTCGAGTTAATTTAAGCCGGTAGTTAAGTAAAATGTGTATGAAGAGCTTAATTAATCTGGATGAAGCGAAAGAGAGCGAAGAGATACGACTAGAGAGCTAGAAGTGTGGGACTTGGCATAATGTGCCGTATGTATGTTTCTACCCATTCCATTTGTTGTCTGGAAATATAGTTCTGGTATGTACTTAAGAGGTTAAAACTATGATAAGTTATGTATGTACATAAAATTACACAAACAATTACGAGACTGATATACAAAGCGAAAGTGTGTGCAAGAAGAGGCAGAGGAAGACCACGTTCCAACTACCTGGATCATATCGATCGGACACTCAAGGACGGGAAATTCAAGAGTACTTGAAACCGGTGAGCATTTATTAAGAGGCTGTTGAATGTGGACGAAGCAAAAGAGGTATGTAAGTCTAGAGAGAACTGGCGCTCCCTAACGGCGTGATGGTATACAATGTATACCATCACGCCGTTGGACATGGACGGGCTCGTCCCGATATGAAAATTGATTATAGACGTAAGGATGGGTTTTTCAAAAATTTTCACAGTTCTATGTATGATAAATACGATTGGATAACCGGCAGTTGAAAATTACATAAGTTATTTTGCTTTCCATGTCATGTCCATGTTATTTTGTTTTTCGATTTGTAGTATAGAAAAATAAATACTGCGGTATTTCTGCTGGTATTTATTTGTGATGATGATGCTGGCATGTTAAGTTTCACTTATTTTATTTCTTTTTTTTGCTGTATATTTATAACCCCCGTGTGAGTGACGTGTGCTTTAAAACGGCTTTTTAAAGCCACTTTTATCATACTCGACATGCACTGTTCAAATGATACCAGTAATGTCATGTATTGTGGTGAACACAAACATGTTTACATGTTTAAACAATGTACAGCAAGCATGTTCTGTCGCATGGAAAAACTGCATACAACGCAACGCAAGCACCATACATAACATTTAGCCGTAGTTTTGGGAAATGTGAACTAACACACTAATATATGGTATGTAATTTATTGCATTATTTTTACAAGTTAAGATATGACGTGTTGCTTATTCACGCGTTAGCCACTTTTTTGGTCCGGCTTTACCTTTCTTTTTTTCACCCCACGCCACTGGTATACATATATGTATATGTTAGTATTAGGTATGTACCTCATGGTTTCACACGCGGTAAGCTTGCTGACGTTACACATAGGGGCTTCCATTCCGTTTGTCATATCTGGAGCAATTTTCATCCAATTCCGTTAAGCCGTTATCGCGTGATTCAACACCCATTCATCTATCCAATTTATAATAAAAATAGTAAGTATATAGATGCTAATCAGACATTGGTACCTAACATGCAGGCTCTGTATTATTTAAGACAACTTTGTGACTGATTCTATGAGACTAATTCGAATATTACCTCTAACTACCAGTCTGTAAGTACCAAATCAAACGTTATAACAAGAAACTGCCTTCCAATGGAGCCTCTCGACATCTACACGAGTACCTGCACGTTGCAAGCTCGAACAAAACACAGTCAAGTGTTTCGAGCACTCTCGGATCTCGCTACAAACTCTCGCCTGCTTTATACGGGGGTTTATATTTCAATCCTGTTACATGTTGTGTTACATTTATATACATACAGTGTGTATTCATGAATACATGTCTGTGAAGTGAACGTGTCTTTAAGATAAGTGTGACACCCTATAGCGCATTAACTCATTCAAATCGGAGTGAAAGTGGCATTTAGGAGTTTATTACGGCCCTTTGTTAGGGCTTAATATAAGTATGACATCTTCACGCCTACCAAAAGTCTTCGAAGTGTATTTACGGTGAAGGAAAACATCAAAATAGAACCTGCATACGTTTGAGAAGAAACTCAAAGGCGTGCGTATGTGTAGTCGTCCTTGAGTTACTTAAGTTCAGAAAAACTAATTGGTAAACTCGGGATTCGAACTTACGATCATTGTGTCGCAGGCAACTACTCGAACCATTCGACATCACGGCTCATCTCATATATATATATAGTTAATATTAAAAAAATAATTATACGGTTCGGGAATTGAGTTTATCGCAAAAACAAGCGATAAACCTGGGACAGTGTAGTCATCAAATCACTTTTATGTAACGCTTATATCGGCGCACTGGCTGTTATTGGGAATTATTTATATTCAATCAGGCACCGGCTGCCAGCCGATGTTATTCTGCAATTTATGCTCCATTATTGTTTATGCTATCCGCGATGTACGGGTCTGGCCGGATATAATTCGCGCCGAAATATCGACCAAGCATCCGGTGCGGATGTTAAGGAATCGAAGCTAGTATTAAATCTGTAACAAACTCTGACTTCCTAAAAGTAATTATAAAGAGGAAATATTTGATTATATGTAAGTTTGTAATTTTTTACTGTAATGGACAAACCCAAAAACTTCTTGACCGAAGATTGTTTCGGAGTAATATGAGCTAATATTTTATTCTAAATATTTTTTAAGACAAATATTTTAACACCCGAGACGCAGTACATAAAAAATATTCAGGTGCTTCATGCTGATAAAATCGCGGGGCACGTCTAGTTCTGTATATATTTGGTTTTATCTTCACGCATTTTCAAAAGTCTTCGTTAGGTTAGGGGTAAAAACACACATTATTAACACGGAGATTATATTCAGATGTTGAAATTTTCGCGAAAAATCTCGTAGTCATTGAATTCTTTTCAATATTACTACTCACTCACTACTAACACTCGTGAAACATTATTTATTACACTTAAGTAACTGCAATCTTTACTTTGGTGACTAGGTACTTAAACATTTGGCGAAGGCGAAAGATTTCACAAAAAAAAAATACATTTCATTTTTTTTTTCATTCTTGAAGAGAAATCGTAGCTTTGTCTGCTTCAACTGTTTGATACGACGCAATTTCAACTTAAATAGTGCTAGAAATCGGAAGGCATGTTATAAATTGAATAAAGTGAAAGAGGTAGAGAGTTCTGGCGCTCTACTCTCTCTGCTAACCCCGTGAGAGCCTCAGCGTGATGACATGTACACATGTACACAGTATTACCTTTACAAAACAGGGAACTCTTTGGAACATGGTTGATAAAACAACATGAAATCTGTTCCACGTATCATGTAATTTAATTTTTTTTAATTATTTAATTAAATTTAACGACATGATTCAAAATTAAAATCTCCTTAAAACAGGTGTATGTGAGTGTACAAGAGCTCGTTAAAATTCCCAAGTAATAAAGCTTACGTGGTCAACATTAATTAAAATGGTGTGGATTGACAAAGAGCGGCGCCGGGTCAAGAGACTCTCGGCCGAATAGCGCTCTGCACAGATGGCTGATGGAACTAAATATTCAAGTATTTACCAATATTATACATATATGCGAAAATTTGTGAGTTCCTTTTTCACATAAAATTTGGTACTGAGTTATAATAATATATCCTCACGCCTTCCAACAAGGGTCCCCGAAGGGGTAGGCAGAGGTGTATAGGTAATATACCCACACACCCACTTTCCGCCAGAGGTATATTAGGTGCCAACGTGACAGATGGAGAGTCCATCGCCGTTACTCAAGCACGACTATACATACGCCTTTGAATTTCTTCTCAGACGTATGCAGGTTTCCTCTCGATGTTTTCCTTCACCGTAAAGCTCGTGGTGTGACTAATCACTGTACTTAAGTTCAGAAAAAACTCATTGGTACAGTCGGGATTCGAACTTGCGACCTTTGTGTCGCAGGCAACTGCTCGAATCACTCGGCCACCACGGCTATACTGAGTTAGATAGATTACTAACAGGATTTACATATACCTAGTAATAATATTTCAATATGCCTTAAGTGCATGTAATCTTAGTTTAAATAAAACTTCAATTTTGCAGGTTCGAACTCCGAGTCGTACCAGTTTTTTTCTAAGCGTAGTATATTAAGTTGCCACACCACGAGCATTACGTTGAAGGGAATCGAGAGGGAACCTCAATACGGGAAGAATTTTAAAGACGTATATAGTCTTGTTTGAAGAGGATGACAATAGGCTTGCTATCTGTCAAAATTAAAGTTATATTATTCAGCATAAGGGACACAGGGAACACTTATTGAACGTCACATACTAAATATAGAACTACAGTTATAATACCGTTTAAAAAAAACTGCCAAGAAAAACTCCCCGGTTTTCTCTTTAACATTGGTTCCCTTTTACGTATGGTAGAAAAATATTAAATGGCACATTGGCACCTAATTATATCTGGGGTTTAATATAGGAGCCAGTGTCACTCCTGTGGGAGAATTCTTATATCTTCAATACAATATAAAAGAAGTTCTCGAAAAAATACATCGTTTATGTATGTACCTTTATTATCGTAGAAAGAGCTTCCCTTCATTGCCTAACATTTCCCGACGCAATACCGTTGTCAACGCCCGCATCCCTCCTTCATCCCTCTATTTATATTATTTACCATCTGCCAGACAACGACATTTCTAATATTTAACATTTTCTTATGAAAACCACCCTTAGAGGAATATTATTTTGCTTTGCCAAGTTGAATGTCTGATTTTTATGATAGGTACCATAATATGCAATAACTCAAAAGAGTTTTTTTTTCTGCGTTTGAGATTGTTTTCATTTATAAGTTTTCTTTTATTTCATTGTTTGATTATTTTCTGAAATAAAACTTATCGTATAATTCACATATCAATAATCAGTGTGCCAAATTCGTCCAATTCTGTTTTAGCACGACTGAGTTAAGAACAGCTATCCTCACGCCTTTCCACAAAGGTCCCCGAAGGGTAGGCAGAAGTATGTAGGTAGTAGGTATCTACACATCCACTTTCCGTCAGAGATTTCGTTTAGGTACCAATATGACAGATGGCAAGTCCGTTACTGAAGCACGAATAAACAGTTTCTTTTGAATTCCTTCTCAAACGTATGCAGGTTTTCTGTTAGGTGTTTTCCTTCATCGTAAAGCTCGTGGTGAGACTAATCACTGTACTTAAGTTCAGATTTTTTTTGGTACAGTTGGGAGTCGAACTTGCAATCTTTGCAAGCAGGCAACTGCTCAAACCACTCGGCCACCGAGCGGTTATTATTACATTACAATTAAAACCGTTTAGGGTTGGATAATTTCAAAGTCTATCAAGGACACAATAATGTAGGTAGATATTTTGTTATATTCATATATGTTTTCTATACGATATATTGGCTAAGTATAAAAGAAGCTTAGCCAACAGTAGTACATTAGGGCAGTGGCGGTAAGCTGATATTTCTGTTTGTCCGCCGGCTAGCCAAATGCGAAGTCAACACCCGCTTTTGGCCATTTTGTTTGCGCTTCCCGCTGCGTTAAACGCAAATACTTAAAGTGACTTCACATGAAGCTATAAAAAAAAAATAAAAAATTATGCAAACGTTGGCAACACGCAAGCGATTCCTAGCCCTGGTGTTGCAAGCGTCCATAGGCGGTGGTTAACCGTTTACCATGAGGCGGGCCGGATGCTTGCCACATCTTTCTTATGGTAAAAGCGTCACATTTTTCGCTCACGAAATATATATTTTTGTTCATCTAAGTTGTGGAGTAAAATTGCAGGTTCACGATCCACTTGAATGTATATATAACAAGTATATTATAGCTTGTATATTTAGTTGTCAAGGTGATATGACGAGTCCGTCACTGTTTGTGATTCATGAACTCATATACGTGAAGATATGTATATATATTCACGAACTAAATGTTGGTTAGAAATGTCGCAAATGAAACATTAATTGGACACCTATTATGCCCGAGTGGCCTCTTAATAGATTGCCTTTTGTACTTCAATTAAATTCATCGTCAACCCAATATTTTCAATTAATTATAACTTTAGATTGACAATTTCGGTGTTTCGGGCGTGACAAAGTTTCAAATTGGACATGTTTTTGTATACAGCTATAAGCTCAGTCGACGGACATGACTACGGACTGAAGAACTAGTGTGATTATAAGCTTAAATTAACCTTACTTGCCAGCCTGCTAGCTGCGAGTTTATTAAGGTCTGATATTTGTGTGTTGACACGATTTTGTGCCTTAGATTTAAATGTCCTATGTATTAAGGTAACATTTATATACATAAATATATAATATATCCTCACGCCTTCCCTCAAGGGTCCCCGAAGGGGTAGGCAGAGGTGTATAGGTAATACCCACACACCCACATTACACACATCACCGTTACTCCAGCACGACTATACATACGCCTTTAAATTTCTTCTCAGACGTA
>JACCPG010005660.1:0-65729 GCA_016069955.1 Drepana arcuata
TATAATGTAGAGTAGTCTTTATGACTAAACACTGGCCAAGGCCGGCCTTTTACACAGTAGGAGAGAAAAGGTAAGGTGAGCGTAGCAGACCAAGCGACGTCCAAAGATGGCGACGTTTTGACACCACACGGCGCGTCATCAACTTCTGCTAAGCTTTGAAGACGCTCGAAGCTTATTCGGTGTCCATTGCCACCTGAAAAAACCCTCAATATAAACTTTTCATAGAACTTTCAGAGCCGAGGGGAGTAGTCGCCCGCAAAGCATAGTTCGTAGGTCCGATGCCAAGCGCTGTCACACCACAAGTATTATAGTGAAGGAAGCTAGTGGAAACTCGATTCTTTGATTGTTACTCATAGATTTATCATAATGTAGCTTATCTTGAAAATTACTATAATAAACACTGTAGTAATAGAAAAAGTATCTAAACGTATCTAAAAGTATCTAAAAGTCGTTACATCCAGCTATCTTCTATACAATCATTATTAATATATCAACATAAATCTAAACCAACAGAATAAAAAAAAGCCGTAAGCCTTTGTATAACTATTTTATTTTAGTATAATAGTACATAGACTACATCAGTCTCTATTGAGCACAAAATATTTAATTAAGTATACAATAAGGTTAGATCAAACAGGCGTTGTGGGAAGCAACATGACTACTGACGGAGAGCTCACTTCGCCTTCATCAACGTCTATCATCGTAGTCCTCCTACCCGGAGTATGTCTGATGACTGCATGAGGCAATTCCGGTAGATTGGGCATCAATCCCCATTTCTTATACAAAGAAAGAGCCAATTCCTTTGTACTCAAAGTATTCAATATAGCACCAGAGCTGAAATTGGTGATAAACGGCATTTCCACCGTCCTCCGAACTATATCTTGAGCTTGATCTTCGTCAAAAACCTCGCGTCTTGATTTCGCGTCGAGCGCCGCTGACAGGAACGATTTCCATCTCGGACCGTAATACTGTAAGAACAACTCCGACCACTGCTTGCACGCGTAGTCCGTTATCTCGCCATTGGGACCCCACAGGGTAATTTGATATCGAGCGTTCAGTCCATACGTGTACCTCTCAATATTGGTGGTCCCCATTTCACGTGCACTGTCGAGCCAATCACTGGCTGTGAAATGATAATTCGTTGATAAAATCGACCCCATATCCTTCATAACGTCCAAAAACTCATTGATCGACTCATTGAATATCCACGTGGTGGTATATTGGTTGTTCTTGAGCACCAGGTACAGCTGCTCCGCCCTGTACTGCAGAGCTTGTCTCGTGACGTCAACCAGGTCGTAGTAAAATCCATCCGACGTACACCCTTCGTCTGCGGCCAGGACAAACTTTTTAAACGCCTCGAAGAGGTCAAAGCTCTTGTACCAAGCCCACGGACGGATCCTGAGGCTTGGTCTCCGCGTGACGACATACTTGCCTCGCATTCTGTTAAGACCGTTGAAACTGTACACGCTTTTGATAAGGTGCTCCCATGCGATGGATGTGGCGTTGCACCCGTATCGTCGCT
This sequence comes from Drepana arcuata, assembly GCA_016069955.1. Lineage (NCBI taxonomy): Eukaryota > Metazoa > Arthropoda > Insecta > Lepidoptera > Drepanidae > Drepana > Drepana arcuata. The sequence continues at coordinate 1,523 of JACCPG010005660.1, forward strand.
CGGCGTATTCTGCGGCCCACGACTCCAATACCACCGGGGTCTTCCTCCAAGCCGACTCGAGCATCAAGTCATACACCACATAGTTCTGATTGATGCCCTCTGGTGTGAGGCCAATGCCTATCATGGAGCTGTTGGCTCGTGTCCGCGCCAAGTATACCTCACTGTTGATAGCTTGCATATTACCGAACATGCCGAGGGTCCCGCCGAAGTTGTGCAGCATACACCAGATGAACGGCTGGCCGAAGTACATGTCGTACAAGTCGTATTGAGGCCATTGCTCCGACTGCAAGTCCAGCACCAACATGCGACCGCGGGGCACAGACGTCAAGAATGCTTTCACTCTATCTCTAGGCCACAGTAGGGGATCGTGCACAAACATCCAGTTTTGCAACAACCACACTGCTTTGTTGTCGAATTTAGTTAGTGTACTATAAACACTATTTGCCACTTGCTGGACGAATGTGGTGGACCAGTTCTGTATCTTCAACTCGTTAAATGGATCGACTGTATAAATATGGCTCAGATTGTAGCCAACGGAGGTTTCGTTCAAAAACATCTCTCCAAGAGTTACGAACAACGGATCGCTGGGATCGAGGAAGAGACCGCAACATAATTCAGAGCTGAATTTATTCCATCGGTCTACGTCGTAGAAAGTGCTATTTGGAAAAATTCTGGCGAAAGCTCTCGGCACGTGTCCGTTGAACGCCGGAAAGACGGGAACAATGCCGAGCTGGTACATGTACTGGAGGATGTTATCCTGTAGCGCTCGCTGGAATTCGTGCCAATTTGGGGACAATGGACCGCCCCAAGCGCGCACATTGCCCATTCGGAGCCATGACAGGAACGGGGGACCGGTGAAATGCTGGTCGATCTCTTGCTCGGTCATGCCCAGCTGGCGGTACACGCGAGCCCAGGCACTCTCCTGGGCGAACGGTGCCAGAGCAAGGTTCAGCCCGTTCATCGCCATCCATTGCACATGATTCCGCCAACGGTCAATGGTCCACCATGCAAAACTATACGAAGCCGTGCACACATTTTGATAAAAGCGAAACCTGTCGTTCGCCACCACTGTCTCGTCGACATCAGGGAGAGGGGAGGGGATGCTCACTCGTTTCACCTGCCAGCTGATCTGGCTCTTACAGTATTTTTTCAAATAGTAATTGAATCCCCAGGTTGCGGCCACACCGGTGCTCGCGTTGATATGCAACTTGCCTTCATGCGTGCGCAGTGTGAACGAGTCCTTATTGTCACTGAAGAGCCCAGGGTCCACGTGTACGATGACATTGCTTGTACTCATATATTGGGCTATTATTTGATACGCAGCGAGTTTTTGGTTAAGGGGGGTAGTGACTGTTTGTAATTTGGTCGGATCTAAATAATTAAGATTCAGTGCATTGCTGACTACTAGCCCGGATAGGAGAACTAGTATAATCCGAGCCATAACGTAGTATAAACAGCGTTATTTTTACGAGCTGTGCAAGCGACCGGCGTCCCGTTAACAACACAGCCGACTGAATGGATGGTCTCAATTGTTACGTTGTTATCGACGCTGACACAGTCAATAATTGCTTGACCGTTGACCTCGCGGTCGATAAAAGGCGAACATCTCTCTTTTAACACAAATCTTTCTCAGTCAGTAAAGAAATTAGTGTTGCAAATCTATATCTGTAATGTACTCATTAAAAAATTAAGTCCGTTTGTGATAGATAGCCTTAATAGGTGGCATTGTATTACTTATTTTATCGTACGAACTTCAAACGTAAGTGATATTTGGCAGTAATAATAATAACATCTTATAATCAGTCAAACAGATATGTAACACGGGGGACAACAATAGGACAAACACGCCGTTAGAGCTATTCTAAAGTGTAAACAGGATTCCTTACGAAAACCGAATAAAACATACGTATATATCATCGAGCAGTCCCTCTGGAGGTATGTAGATAAAATTAATTCCTCTTGACTTACAGACCTACAACAAGATTCATCATTCAAGCTTGCCGGTTGCGAGTCATACCTTTCAGCTCTTGGTCATTTGAATTAGTTAGTTTAAATCCTACTAATATTATTAATTGCGATGGACTCACCATCGTTTTTTTTTTTTTGTATTGTCTCTCGTAGCGTGAGTTCCAGGAACTTTTGCTACTTAACCGGTCAATAGCTTCACGTTGGCACCTAATATACCTCTGGCGGAAAGTGGGTGTGTGGGTATTACCTATACACCTCTGCCTACCCCTTCGGGGACCCTTGTGGGAAGGCGTGAGGATATACAAAATACAATACAATATTATTAATCTTAAATTTATTCCTTTTTCTTGAAAAGGAATAAACATCCTCACAAACAAAAAAAATATTATTATATTATATTATTCCAGGAAAAGTAAAAAAAAATTTAGGTTTGTGAAACCACAGGACTAAGCTAGTGTCAAAATAAGTTAGGTTAAGTAGTGTGGGTGACCTGTGGCTCCCCCGGAGCGTCCCCCGTAGCGCTGGCGCCGCCACCGCGCCTCTCCTCGCCTTCCACCAGCGCTAGGAACCGGGCTAATTCCTCTTCTTCACACACACGGAGCGGAGTCTTCACACCCACTATCGCTATTGACACGTTCTGGGGACAATAATAATAATCACTATTATAGTAAACAATGAAAAAAAAATGCCTATACATACATATTAACATATAACTTATCTGATAGGTATCCGTATTTGCTCTTTGTAGTGTAATGCACGAATGTTTATTTGTTATTTTCATGCCTTCACAAGGGTTTTCACATTTAAGAAGGTAGTTTCTTCTTAAATGTATGCAAGCTCGCGGTGTTAATAATCACTGTACTTAATAAGTTCAGAAAATCTCATTGGTACATTCAGAAATCGAGCTTGTAATCCTTATCCACAAACCACTCGGCCACCATGGCAATTTATATCGTGTTTCTTAAAATAAAAAAATTAATAAAAAGAAATTACATTTGGGTTGTGAAAATTCCATAGTACTTGACCTACACACAAAGGAGGCCAAGCAAAGCAAGACAAAAGATGGTATACATTAAATAGCATTCAGTTCATCACTTAAATTTCCGACCTCAATGATGCAATAGAATAATGCCTTCAAAGATAGGAGTCATATTCTTCACTCCGAAATATAGTTTAATGGTTTATTTCAGACTATTAATAACATGAAAATATAGAGAACAAGAAAATAAAAAATAAGTGAAAAGGGTTTGCAATTCTAGAGAGAACTGGCGCTTTATTTTCACTACCCCGTTAGCGGACTCAGCATGATGATATGAGTATGTATGTAAAAACGTAGTTAGATTCTTCATGATTTTAATGCGAAAATAAGGTAAAAAAAGTAGTGAACTTAGAATGTAATATTTTTTTATATTGTGTGTTGTTATTTGCTTCCATTTGTTGTGTCATATGACACATTGGAGCAGCTGTGCCCTTTTCTGAAGCACCCCATATAATAACATCTACACGTCTTCCCACAAAGTGGGACTTCAACTTCCCACTCAAATAAAAAATACCAACTGAACCACCTGCACCTGAAAAGACTGCTGCCGAATGGCGGTACACTGCCATTACAGTAGGGTTTCTGCAGTAGAATAATTATAAATACTTATTTTGCTAGCACAGCAACACCACGCATTTTAAGGCCAGCAAGACTGACTGTGATAGTGCAGGTATACTATAGGAGTGATACCCTTGTTGTTAAAAACTTACATAGGCAGCTATGCTTATATACAGAATTATTTGTATATAACCTACATAATTTGTTAAAGTGCAGTATCTTTAGAAGCCCTCTGTTTCCACTGCTGTCAGCTTTATGTACATACATCATAGTAAATAGACAAATAAACAATACAACAAGGTAACATTACCTTGGTATTCAAGTCAACTTCATTAGGCAGCGTGTCCCTCAAAGCTCTCAACCCATGAGCCACCAACTCCTGCAAATCACAGTCTACAAATGTTGTCAAATGCTTCTCCAGGTAAGTCCTAGCAGACTGGGACCGGGCACCAATGGCCATCGCTCGGCAGTCAAAGAAGTTAGCTGATGGACAGGTCTGGTAGATATGGGGTCCTTGGTCCTGAAATTGAAAAAAATTATGGGTTTAGATATTCTTTTTTGTATTCTTAATGGTAATTATAATTTATTAGTAAAGGAAAATACTCTCAGAAAGAGACAGAGACAGAGACAGAGAGAGAAAGAGACTCATTTGTACTTCAGTTGGTTCCTTTGAGCATTGACCAAGAAACAAGTCCTGGGTGGTGCAGGACAGTGAAAAAAAGAAAAAACCAATAAAATTTTTAGTTATAGTCGTCAAAGAATGAGTCGTCCTGAGTTTTGTTGCTGAGCACCAGAACATAAGCCACCTTGTTCTAATATTACACAAAAACCCAACTGATATTAAAATAAAAAAATGATTAATTAAAAAGATGATTAAGTCTGTAGTTAGAAGACTAATAAAACTTAAACCTTATTGTTAAGACCTAAGATTCAATTATTTGTTCAGATTCTAATAGTTCCCTCAAGGTCATGGCATCCATCCTAACAATATTATGATACTCACATCATAACCGGCTACCAGCAAGCCAACTCCCAAGGGTCTCTTGTCATACCTCTGGGTGCAAATCTGCATCTTGTTCCCGACTAAAGCAATCAGTCGACCAACAGGCATGGGGGCATCATGGGAGTATTTGTGGTTCAGGCACTCTGTCCTCATAAAACGGCTGGAAAAAATATTCATTTTCTATGTACAATGTTATACAATATAGATATTGATATAATAATACAATGCACAAAATATTAAGGGATAGGGCTACAAGCCATAGTGGCTGTGTGGTTTGAGTAGTTGTGCATAGGGAACACCAATGGACTCACTACCTGTGACATTGGCTAAAATATATCTCCAGCGAAGTGTGTGTGGGAACTACACCTGCCAACTTCTTAGGAAGCTTTTGTAGGAAGAGATTGAGAGAGTCAAGACAGTGAGAATGTTTGTAACTCAATTAGCTGAGAACAGCTGAACTGAATTGAATTAAATTTGTCTGTAGGATATGTATAATTCTCGAAAAAGTAAACAAACGTAATTAAATTTGATGCTGATTAAAATCAAAACATTAAATAGCATTTTGGAGTCATATCACTCATCTGTACAGATTAACATTTCTACCTACAAATTCAATATTTACTGGGACTAATTTAATTGCAAAAGTTTTCATTTACCTCAACATACGAGCATCAGCAGTAAGGCCTGAGATGGAAATTCCAATATGATCATCAATTGGTATGACTTTCTTCTGGTAAGCAGACAGCTCGCTAACGGCCCTCTTCAACGCAATAAGGACAGCATATTGCTTGCTCTTCAGACCAACAGTAGCTGAGCCCAGCTTAACAGCTTCCATGGCATATTCGACCTGATGAAGGCGGCCCTGGGGGCTCCAGACTGTGACGTCACTGTCATACTGATTTCTGAACTGAAAATTCATAATATACGTGTTCTAAAGTAGGTAAGTAAAGGCGAAACAACAATCCTTTACCGTATATCATACATATACAGGATTAAGAAAAAGATTAGTAAGCACTAGCATTTATTAACTAGTGAACTTATTTTATTTAAAAATCGACAATCAAATGATTTGATTGAAAACTTAAGTTGCCTGTTTAGGTTAGATTGTGAACGCAAATAACTTTTTATATATATTACCAAATGAAAATCCGAGTATTTTTGATTTAACTTGAAAAGTTCCAGTTTAATTACAATAACTTAGTTGTGCGAAAATAACAATTATATTTCTATACCGGTATGACAATGCAAAATAATACTTAAGTATTATGATTGTAGTGTTCATTGTGTGGAACAGGGAATCGTAATTAGTTTGTTGAGCGCTTACCATTTTGCCTTTGTGAAAATACAATTGGTGCCTAGAGATATTCAATTAACCATAAAATCACTGATGATGAGTGAGGAATCAGGACCACGAAATTAAACAAATTTCAAACGATGACTAGTAAAATGTCAAACAAAAAGTGATGTGATGTCTAAAAATTAATTTTAGCATAGACAAAAGTCAATCTGACGAGTGCGCACTATGTGAAGAAAGGAAAGCTGTTCCAATGCTTTAAATATACACATTTTCTTAATGCTTATTTTCTCTGGAACTGTCTCTGTATGTCTATGGTATTTTTATACGTTTACGAAGGTTTACGACCCAAGTAAGCATGCATTTGGGTCAAATTGAAAGGAGGCCAACTCGAAAGGCAGCCCGTTGTTTTTTATTTAATTTTAACCCGTTAACTTGGTACACAAAATATATATTCAAATAAATATAATATTTCTCATCCTAAACCCGCATAGACTCACTGTGAGTGTGATACAAGTCATTAAAACGATTCCTCGTTTTACAGTACTAATTTGTCTATGAAATTTATAGCTTACAACATTTGGTATTATAAAAATACGCTTAGATATTTGTTTTATTAAAATAGACCGGTGAATGAATAAATAAAATAGTATACTATACGTACAGGATTTAGTATGAAGAGGACAAATGTTAATAGAGCTATTTAATTAAAGTATACATTTTACTCAATTTGAATCCGAAATATTTTTGGTAAAAAATAGATGCTCCCTATCGATTTTAAGGATCAGTCAGTGATGCTATTAAGAGACCATCAGTTCGGTTTGACGGTTCAATTGTTTTTTCGACTCCTTGTAGCCTTGCCAGATCGTCACGGACAGTTGTAATTCATTTTTTGTTATAGTTCGTGTCCCCTACTATTAGTCTGGTTTTACAAATACATAGTTTTTCACAGATCGAGCCTTGAAATATTTTTTATGAAATTACCATGAAATAAGAGCATTAGTAAATTGAGTTATTAGTTATATAGTAGTTTCAAAATTAAAACTGCAGGCTCACGCCCTGGTGGTCTGTACCAAAAAGATTTTCTAGACACTAGTACGTAGGTAGTGAGTAAAATATACGTATCCGTATTTAATTGAAAGAAATCAATGACATAGTAATATAAACTTAATACTTCTTGCGGAATGGCGATGGACTTCTCATCTGTCACGTTGACATTTAAAGGGGTAGTTAAACCTCTGCCTACTTACTCCATTCAGGAGTCTCGTGGGAAGGCGTGAAGGTATATCTTTTAATAAAGACATCAATCAAACATCAAACATAAAAATAAATAAATAAATATCCTCACGCCTTCCCACAAGGGTCCCCGAAAGGGTAGGCAGAAGTGTATGAATAGTACCCACACACCCACTTTCCGCCAGAGGTACCTATATTAGGTGCCAACGTGACAGATGGCGAGTCCATCGCCGTTACTCAAGCACGACTATACATACGCCTTTGAATTTCTTCTCAGACGTATGCACATATATATGCATCAAACATATACACAAGAAAAGGGAGTAAAACTCAGCAAACGTAAATATTTGACCATAAATATTAATTTGTAACGTGTATTTTTTGTAGAAGTTACCAGTAGTAGTGTCTACGGAACAGAGTGATTTACAACCACAATTGCTTTTTTAGCTATCTTCAATTTTGGCGCAAAATATAGGGCTTCATGGCCTTCATGGCATGGGCATGTTTTTCAGTCAAATATTAGACATTATCGGTCGAATGTGATTTATAATTTCATGGGAGCCGTTTTGGCCAAGTGGTTTAAGTATGAACCCCTATGAGTTATTGATGTCAATAAGACCTGAATCTGACCTGAACGGAGAGCATGTATGAAGAGCCTGATGAATGTGGATGATGCAAAAGAGGTCTAGATTGCTAGGGACACTGGAAATCTACTCTACGAGATAGATACTTACGTCTTTGAATATCTTCTCAAAGGTATATTAGGTACCAACGTGACAGATGGCGGGTCCATCGCCGTTACTCCAGCACGACTATACATACTTTTTAGAATTTCTTCTCCCGACGTATGCAGGTTTCCTCTCGATGTTTTCCTTCACCGTTCAGCTCGTGGTGTGACTAATCACTGTACTTAAGTTCAGAAAAACTCATTGGTACAGTCGGGATTCGAGCTTGCGACCTTTGCGTCGCAGGGAACTGCTCGAACCACTCGGCCACCACGGCTCTTTTATCTCTCTAATTATCTTGTCAAAAGGTGAAAGGTTCGATGTCAGTCACCCACTATTCGCTGAGAAAGTATTCTTAGATTTCAACATGGCAGCTGGGTGTTTACTGGGCACAATTTTATGTTAGGTAATATCATTAGGTATATGTAAAATTTAAATGCATTTTAATTTTAAATTCACCATGAGATACGGAGTACCGACGGACGAACAATAGTTGACCATAGTTAAAAGAATCAATATGAAAACTAAATACAGATTAACGATAACATAATTTTCGCAATACAGACACTTAATAATGACGAGATTAGATATAGGTACTTTTAAACCGAGAAATTCAATAAATCTATGCAAAAAGTTAAGAAACTCCAGAATTAGGAGACAAACATGCTTGCCTGCCTTTTAACTTCGTTAAAGCTTGTCGGAAGTAGCTTTCACACTCACATTTATTCTAAAACAAGATTAACACACCTTAAGTTGTATCTACCTACGCATATTATATACACGTGAAGTTTGAAGTGAACAGCCACTTTGACGAAAATAACATTAGGTAGGTAATTAAGTAGTTAATTGATATGGAGGTGCCACCGAAGAAGTCGCTTCTGGTTTGTTTAATATATTCCTTCAAAAGGTTTTATGTTTTTTAGATGTAATAGTCACCAGGAAGTCCCAAAGAATGGGATATAGGCGAAACCGCTGGAGTTTGTGATAGTGTGTTTAATATGGCAAGAACCTTGCGATTTGGTACAGGCGCTCCTGCCGAGTTGTTGAATGTAGATTCAATGGATCCGATCGCACTATATTTATTTTAAGCCACCATTGCTTTTCTAGGTTTTAGCTCTGTTTGTATCGAGGATTAGTTTGGAACTATGTATCTATTATCCAATTCGGTTATAGATGCACAGTAGTTTTTGTCTATTAATTCTTTCTATATACTTAATATATAGATCCTTTCACTAAGGGTCTCAAGCTAACAAAAAAACCTATTTATATGCCGAGCACATACATCTACAGTTACACTACATGGACTGAAATGATTTTCAAAATTACCGTCAATTACGTCAAGATTACTCGAAGCTGGCGAGCATGTGTAACGGGTTTGATGAATATAGACGAAGCGAAAGAGCTGTATGTGTGGAGAGAACTGGTGCTTTAGACCTAGTCTGTGAGGGACTCGGTGTGAAGGTTTCCAATAATGAGCTCCTTGGGTTGGGGGGAGGACTCTCATATTGTGTTGGCAGCATTAGTCCCATTATGTATAACTCTCCGAACACAGACTGGCAACGCGCAAGTGATACTTCGGTATCGAGAGCGTAAATAGGCGGTAACCGTTTTTCATCAGTTGGGCCGTACGCTTGTTTGCCACTCTTGTTGTATGAAAAAAACAATGGCTAAAATAGATTGTAACAGCGAATTAATAAAATAAAACCTTAATCTTTTCTCTGCGTTTTCTTTCCCAATAGGGGTGAGTACTCGCTGCCCGAGTACTCAGCTGCCCGGCGCCTTGAATGACAACTTAAATCAATGAAAGCACTCGAGTTTGTAATCATAGAACTGTGACACCATGAAACGACCAATTTGCGTCGACATATGTAGTTTATCACTAATGCGTGCTAACCTGTTATTAGTTGATACAAGCGATAACTTTGATAGTACGGCGCCGACTTGCCGCAACAAGACACCGAGCTCTTGTAGCAGTATTAACTACGTTCATTAACTATCTAAGGCTCCACTATCGGATGCTTTACATGAAATCAACTTATAAACATATTGGACCTAACAATATGTTATAACTATAATATTTAACGCTGGATGCGGCGGACTGAAGACAGAGCGCTATGGCGCTCATTAGGGGAGGTCTATGTCCAGTAGTGGACTAATATAGGCTGATGATGGTAATAATATTTAACTATATTAGTAAATATTGTTTTTTTTTCTATTTATTTAAGGAATTTTGTCGTACAGCGACTATGTCACTCCGTGAGGACACCTGGATATAAGTAACTATTGTTATCTTGAATTATGACTGGTAACTAAGTACCTGAATGGCGCCATATAAAGTATAGTCATCATATTTGAGTAAGGAATTACAAGGAGCTGTGTATAATTGGATAATGCCAATATCTTCTTACTGATAAACATTATACGGGAGAAAATTTCAGGGTATGACAGAGAAAATAATACTAATATAATTAAAAATAATACATATAATTAATATATAATAATTAATAAATATAATTGGTACCTACCTTATTGTACGGCAGCGAATCCTGGGTATGTCAGAGGAAGTATGAAAATAGCTTGAATGCAGTCGAGATGCGATCTCTTCGAAAAATGTGCGGCGTAACGATATTAGATCGAATCCGCAATGAAGAGATTCGCAAATCAACTGGCGGAATGAGGGCGTGATTGTAAAGATGAAGAAAGGCATGTTACGTTGGTTTGGACACATAGAAAGGATGAGTGAAGAAAGATTGACGAAACAGATATACAAAGCAAAAGTGTATGCAAGAAGAGGTAGAGGAAGGCCACGTTCCAACTACCTGGATCAAATAGATCGGACTCTGAAGGACGGGAACGTTAAGAGTACTCGAAACCGACGAGCATGTATGAAGAGACTGATGAACGTGGACGAAGCGAAAGAGGTATGTAAGTCTAGAGAGAACTGGCGCTCTATACTCTCTGCCTACCCCGTTAGGGACTTGGCGTGATGATATGTATGTATGTAAATAATACAAATAATAGTTGTATGCGTTCCTTTCGGAAAATACGCGGTGTAACGATTTTAAAAATCAAATACACAGTACATTGGTACTGAAACAAAATCACAATAGGTGTGGTAAACACAACTATTATTCGGTCAGTATTTCAAATAAGATGTATTTATTTAAAGCCGTACTTAAAAGCAATAAATAATTGTATATACAATATACCCGTATGTACCCGGTTTGACATGCGTCATTTTGATCTGAATGAGTGTGTGGTTACAGTCAGATTGGAATATAAGTTAAAATAAAATAATATTTCTTTCATAGATTGAAAAAATAACTGGCGCTCTACACTCTCTGCTTACCCCGTTACGGACTCGGCGTGATGTATGAAATTATTACAAGATGTTTCAGACGTTTTTAATTGTGTAACAATAAATTGTTATCCTCACGCCCTCCCACAAGGGTCCTGAAACCTGCATACGTCAGAGAAGCAATTCAAAAGCGTATGTATAGTCGTGCTTGAGTAACAGCGACGGACTCGCCATCTGTTACGTTGGCACCTAAAATATATCTATAAGTGGGTGTGGTGTGGGTACTACCTATATAAAAACCTTTGCCTACCCCTTTGGGGACCCTTGTGGGAAGGCGTGAGGATATATTATTATTATATTTTGGTGTCAAAAATATATAGTGAGTTTGTAGCCGTTCCGGATTCCTAATAGTTATTTTTCACCATTAATAAAGTAACGTTTCACGCACTGTATGTTAAAGTTATACTTCATAAAAGGCGAAAATTCAAGGATTAATGAGGTTGGTGTCCGCTTGCTGTCGTGATACGGATGCTAATACGAGTCTGGTATCACAATAAGCATTACGAACAAAAGCTTTTGAGGATAGGTGGATTATTAAGAATATCTTTATTGTGTGCAAGAAAAGGCAGAAGAAGACCACGTTCCAACTACCTAGATCAAATCAATCGGACGATCAAGGACGGGAATGTCAAGCGTCCAAACCGACGAGCATGTATGAAGAGGCTGATGAATGTGGACGAAGCCAAAGAGATATGTAAAGTCTAGAGAGAACTGGCGCTCTTTACTCTGCCTACCTCGTTAGAGACTTGGCGTGATGATATGTATGTATGTATCTTTATATACCCTCAAAATCGTTTTTACCACTTACGGAACTTGCTTGAATGTCATTGAAAAATAGGTTTGTCACCATTTCTCAGTCTAACTGTACCCCGTTAGTTACAAACTTTTTGTCGTGCTCGTAATTTCGAGTCCATTTTCATCATAGTTATCATTAAAAACCTCCCTCCCTCCCTATTTCATATCTATTTGCGAGAGTGGTTTATATTTGCGGCAATATGTGATATGTTTATATTGGCACGTTTCATACATTTCCATTAATAAACATTTATAAAGGAATTTATAAAAAAAAGTTTAAATAAAGCTTATTATTATTAGTACGACTAATTATTAAAAAGTATTTTTCAACATAAATATTAATAATCTGTTGCAAATAACATTTGAACTTAAATACTTATAACACGACTAGCATATCCTCATATCGGTTATAATTCAGAACGCCAGGATTCGAACTTAAAAGCATTGCAGTTGTCTATTTAAACTCCTCAACTACTACGTCTGAAATACATACAATCGTAATAAATAAAACATTATGTAGATTTGTCTTACGAAGGTAATTTTGCTTGAAAGTGGCCACACCGTCTGCGGGCGTGGGTTGTCATTCATGGTCATTCATTCACGGGTAAAGTTGGATAATGGCCAAAGAAATCAAGTTGTGGGAATAAAATATTGATGGCTTTGGCTACTTTCTGGATCTTAATTTCCCTTTCGCTTGCCTAAATGTATTTTATTTATTAGGAACACAAAATAAATCATGATTTACAAAAAATAGTAATATATTTATTTAATTATATGTAGGTCTTCCCATAGGAGCCCCAAAGGAATAGACAAAGGTTATACCAAACCCTTCTTGGCTACATTTAGCTGCCAACGTGTCAGGTAGCGTATCCAGTGCCCTTTTTAAAGCACAATTATTACTACATGTTATATTATTATTACTATATAATTATTACTATATGTTATTATTACATGTTCGTCGTTGTATTTAATTAGTAATCTCCACGGCCTTTAACAAACACGAGTTAAGGGACAGTGGGTGTGTAGGTACTACCTATACACCCACAGAGGTGATGGAAAGTCAAAATTTACATTACATTGACTTCAAAATGTAGGATACGTACGTTGTACACCACGATAGAGAAATGTTACTTAGTATACAATGTAACACCTATTACGAATGTGATATGTAATGTGGATAGCACCGCGAACGACCTGTGATGCCAATAAAACGGGATTACAAGTAGTTTTAATATGTTGTTTTGAATGTGGATGAGGCAACGAAAAAAGCGGGTTTGTCTGCTAATAAAATGTAAGTCGATGTAACTCGGAGAGTCTGAGAACAAACTGACTTATGCTACCTAGATAGTATTTCCATCTTACAGAAGTTTGCATTCAAGTGACTTTGTTTCATCTACCCTTAATCTTTGTGAGCACACGATGAGTAAGGTGGAAAAGGCCAGAAGGAATGGAGTCACTGGCTTTAGTGGGACCATTTTGTATTTTATTTCCAAAGGTGGCCAACCAAAATGCAGCTCGCTCGCGGTAACGCTCGCACGCTATCAACCCTGCAGGAATCTAGCTGCATGTAATCTATAATCTATATGCTGTTAGCACAGTAACTCCACCTTTCATAAAGGCTAGGTGCGCGGTGAGTGTAATTGCCAAATTTGTAGTAATTTAATTATTTGTTTACTTGGCTACTATCAGTTTAACAATATTATGATCGAGCTTAGAAGGAAGGTCAATGCCCCAACAGTGAATAATTAATTATAATTATATGGGGCAATTGTTTGGCAGTAAAAAGTCAGTTGGTGCGTCACGAGCAGCTTAAGAATTAACTCAGATTTCCCGTTAATGATTTGTATTGTCCAACTGGAAAGTACTACCTCACAAAATCTCGCATCAAATCGTATTCGTGTTGAATGCCTTTGATAAGTAAGGTATCAAAAACTTTGATCACTCTACTGTCTCTACTTTACTCTACTGTTTGTGCTGGCAGGAGAAAAACCATTCTTTCGGCAAACTTCTAATACAATTGCCTTTGTTAATTTAAAGTATATATATATCATAGCATATATTCAAGTCTCTACTGAAGCCCTTGAACGGGGTAGGCAGAGAACCCAAATGATAATTGGCGAGTCTATTGCCAATTTTCAGATTTATTCTTAGATATATTTAATTTCTTTCCATCATCATCATCATAGCATCACGCCGAGTCCCTAACGGGGTAGGCAGAGGGTATTTAATTTGTTTCACTGAAAGGCTGTATGACAAAATTACCGCTGCCCTATTCTTGTTATGTTGGTATGATTAATTACTCTTATTATTGTAAAGTTTTCTGTATACTCGCTCTTTCTGTGGCCTTACAAGGCTGTGGGCGGGCGATGCGGACCGCTGTGTCCGCCGCCACGGCGACACTGAATCACTGCATAGAGGGTGTTTTCAATATGTATTATACGACATATAGTTGTGCTAGAGTTAGGTATTTAGACGCAGTGCTTACGCATTGCATTATTCGCACTGCATGTGTCCTTGGTATACAAAAAGACATGGATTTTAGAAAAACTGCTGACTGTTGCTGACCAAACGGAAGACTCTTTTATGGGTATCAGAGGTAGAGGGTCTATATTAATTATTCAAAAAACAAAGTATAATGCCTACCCCTTCGGGGACCCTTGTGGGAAGGCGTGAGGATATATATATATCCTCACGCCTTCCCACAAGGGTCCCCGGAGGGGTAGGCAGAGGTGTATAGGTAATACCCACACACCCACTTTCCGCCAGAGGTATATTAGGTGCCAACGTGACAGATGGCGAGTCCATCGCCGTAATAATATTACAATAATATTGAAACTACGTACTAAATTAAAAGAAACACATATCCTCAGTGATAGATATGCGTATATATGTTAGTATAGTAGTATATACTACTAAGTATATAGTATACTTAAGTATATACTTAAAAACCTTAACACTAGCTAGACACACAATAAACAAAAAAAAATATTTATCCAAATACTAGAGGCTACCGGAGACTGAATCTTTCAGCGTAGAGAGCAACACAGTTAGACACTAAGATGTATTGCCATAGCAGGTCAAGATAAAAAAAACACTTAAATACATCGTAGAAAAAAATATAAGTAATAAGTAATCCTGACTGTATAGCCTATATTCCAACAAACTAACTTGTCCTGTCATAAAATACCTACATTTTCATGGAATAGATGTTCGTTGAAGTCTTTTGCAGGGCGCCTGTCTACCGCCCAATGCCCTGACAAGGTCAATACTATGGATTAGACCAGATACCATCCATACATTCATGTACTATCACTAACAAAAGTTTTAAACGAGATTCGCATGAGTTTTAGTTAAGCATTGCCGACAAAAAATCGTTTTTAAAAGAAGGAATTTTTATGTATTATTAAAATGTACATACATACATATCATCACGCCAAGTCCCTAACGGGGTAGGCAGAGAGTATAGAGCGCCAGTTCTCTCTAGACTTACATACCTCTTTCGCTTCGTCCACATTCATCAGTCTCTTCATACATGCTCGTCGGTTTCGAGTACTCTTAACGTTCCCGTCCTTCAGAATCCGATCTATTTGATCCAGGTAGTTGGAACGTGGCCTTCCTCTGCCTCTTCTTGCACACACTTTTGCTTTGTATATCTGTTTCGTCAATCTTCACTCATCCTTTCTATGTGTCCAAACCAACGTAACATGCCTTTCTTCATCTTTACAATCACGCCCTCATTCACGCCAGTTGATTTGCGAATCTCTTCATTGCGGACTATCTGACGTTACGCCGCACAGTTTCTTCGAAGAGATCTATCTCTAACGCATTCGCCATTATACTTCCTCTGACATACCTTAGGATTCGCTGCCGCTATTAATAAGGTAGGTACCAATATCGCGTTGTGGACAGCAACTCGAGCATTCTTGCTCAGACTTTTACTGCCCATCAACGCCGACATGGCTCCATTCACCTTATTTCCGGCAGTTATCCTTCTTTCAATATCTTATTAAAATATATATATTTATTTATATATACATTTTAATAATTACTATTATTAAAATGTAAATAATAATATGATGGTCGATTATCAAAATCGAACCAAAAAATCTCACGCCTTATTTAAAAACTTATATATGTATAAGAAGCTGTCATTATTGCACTAATCTGATAACTTTCTTAATCATCGGAAATAAATGATATAAAATTGTTTTTCAAGTAATTTTATAATTTTACAGTCTTTTATATTTTTTGACAAAACTTACTGTAATTTTTTTTATGAAAAGAGAAATGCTGATAATATACATTTTAACTTAAACCTTTCTTACGAACCTGTACTCCTTTCTATAAGCGTAAATAACAAAGACTTATGTTAATAATTGTACGTTCGTCCCACGTCCCATGGTTTTTGATCCCGAGCCAAGTGACGTCACAGGTAGCAAGACCACATAAAACGCTAAGCGCCGCTGCTACGCCGCCAAAACCGTAGAGCGACCGCTACGGCGTAGACGCGCTACGCACAACTTGCGAAAGTTAGAAAACTCAACCGGAGTTTACTGAAGTGATTTTGGTATGTAGTGGTTATTATAATTATTATAATAATAGTTTCATCTAATATAAAATTGGTATGTATATTTTACACGATGTACATAAATAAAACTCAGGATGTTTTCAAACAAAAAAAAAATATATTAAGAACAAAAGCAAAACGAAATGTTTCAATTTATCGTTTTCAATGTAGGGTAAAAAAGGGGGGGAATTTTATAGAATGGCGTTAATATATTTGTTGATAATTCTGAAAATAATTTTTAATTTATTTTATTATTAGTTACCGTAATTTGTCATTTTATAGTTTCTTTATTTCTTAGAAATTTAACGCGAAAGCTGTAAGTCGAGTATTACACCAGGCAGGCTCTCACGGACGTGAATGCAATGTCTTGGTAATACAATATTTGTTTTATTGTGGACCCGTACTTGCTCTGGGTGTCCATGATGCTTACCACCTAGTAAGCAACTTTCGATTCAGATCTTATCAAAATAATCAAGGTATGTATGAACTCTTAACAAATAAAAGTATAATAATTAAACTCTCTTGTTCGAGTCAATTCGGTTTAGTTTCGCATTCAAATCTTCACACAAAATACCACCCTTTGAGAAAAAAAAAGTAAGACAAAATTTAACAGTAGGTCTAAAGTTTTGTTATAATTTAGTAGTCAATTTGTTCTGTTCTGTTATGTATTCTGTTCCAAAATGAATTTCTATGAATTAGTTTACTTTTATTGGAATTTTGTCATTTTCTCTAAGTGTTACGGAGTGTCCAAGTTACGAATAACAGCGGTAGAACGATGCCAAATATAACACGATACATTAGTCTCAAGTCATTTAAGTGAAACGTTTGGAACGTGGCCAAATCGTGTTTTGTCTTATCATACTTATTTTCTTCTCGCAACTTTCATTCCATTAAGCACTTAAGTACTATGTTACAAGTTCATTTGTTTTATTTATATATCTACACACTATCCCGCGGAGGGGTAATAATAATACCTACTCTTTGCCGATATATTTTAGGTGCCAACGTGACAGATGGCGAGTCCATCGCCGTTACTCCAGCACGACTATACATACGCCTTTGAATTTCTTCTCAGACGTATGCAGGTTTCCTCTCGATGTATTCCTTCACCGTTCAGCTCGTGGTGTGACTAATCACTGTACCTAAGTTCAGAAAAACTCATTGGTACAGTCGGGATTCGAACTTGCGACCTTTGGCGTCGCAGGCTCGAACCACTCGGCCACCACGGCTCTATCAAATAATACAATTATTATTTGATATAATTAATGACGATACTCAAAACCATTAATATATGATGTGAAAAGTTTCAATTGGAAGCAAGTACCCACGGACGACAATTTTCTCATCCTGAGAAGAGGAAAACGGTGCATAAATTTTAATAAATTACAAATATAATTGTTTAGATATAACCCGAATTAAACCAGCTATAAATTGGTATTGAAAAACCTCTTTTATACGTTTCCAATGTAATCAAAGGGTTTAAAAAATAGAATGCTGGTGTGTGGCTTAAGGAAAATGTTTAACGAACGTTTAGTTAAATATTCAACACTTCTTTTTTGTTTTGTATAAGGGATTATTAATTAGCCCTTTTACAATAAACATAATCTGATTTCTATGGGTTTGTAGGAAGTAATTAATTTTCTTTAATAATTAATACCTAATATGTCATAGAAATTACCTCCATACATAAATTTAAATGTATATATATCCTCACGCCTTCCCATCAGGGTCCCCGAAGGGGTAGGCAGATGTGTACAGGTAATACCCACTTTCCGCCAGATGTATATTAGGTGACAACGTGACAGATTTTATACATAAATTTAACGCGGAAATACGCATCGGGCCTATCCTGTGATTGACTCGACGTAATAATGGATGAATGTACTTTTTTTTATTTCTGACCTTATTTATTTATGAACTTAAGCTTATAATATAATATATAACTTAATATTATAGCCTAAGCTAATATAACCTAATATTACGAAATAAAACAGCGCGAGGAAACCTCCATTAAGTTTGCGGAGAAATTCAAAGACCTATGTACAGACATGTTTGTGACAGGGTGGCAGACTCGTGATCCGTCTTTTTGCCTCCATATACATATCTCTTACGATAAAGGGGCATTAATCCCTCTGCCGATCCCTGCGGGCGTCCTTTTGGGAAGTCGTGAAGGTAGACATATATACCTTATTAAAGAGATGCGGTAAGGAAAACATCAAGAGGAAACCTAGATATATGAAGAAATATTCTCGTATTAGAGAAACAGCAATGGACTCGCCATCTATCACATATCTCCGAAGGAAAGTAGGTGTGTTGATTCTTCATTTAGCCTAACCATTCGGGGATTCCTTATAGGAAGAAAGTCATTGGTGTCACTCGAGTGTAAATCAGGGCAAAAGGCTTACTCGGGATCTATTCAAATAAATATTGAATTCACGGTGAAAACCAAATCAAAATTCGGTTATTTTTTATTTTATCGTGTTCAGATAAACAGACGTGCTTGACAATGTTTTGTAATATGTCGTGGTACGTATACACATATGTAGCAAGTTTCTACGCACCATCATCCTCCCTCTTTCGAGATGTATCTTAGCGACCCCTAGTCAACAAGAGTTCATTGTGTATATAGCTTGGTTAAAATGGGGAATTAAATACACGACATTACTCCTCTTGTTTTCGCTGAGCCTACGCGTTTTATGGTATATGATTAATGTCACAATTCTGTTAACCCTTTCTAATCTCTGGATTATGAAATGTGCGTAGGTAATGACGTGTGGAAGGCGTTTTCATTAAATGATTCGTTACACTGGTCCTTTCCACAGCTTTTAATTTTCTATTTTATATAAATAAATAAAATTGGAGTGTCTGTTTGTAACATTAAAGTAACCACTTTTTAAAAAATTTATATGGATAGATACCAAAACAATATTTTTAAAATTTTTTTGTCTGTTTGTTCGGGCTAATCTCTGAAACAGCGGACCGATTTTGGCGGGACTTTCACTGGCAGATAGCTGGTGTAAAAATTTGTAACTTAGGGTACTTTTATTTTTGAAACAAAATTGTATTTTTTGTTAAATTCCACGCTGATGAAGTCGCGGGCAAATCTCGTTGTTAATAAATTAACTGATAAACGAGAATTAAGCGAAAGAGGTCTATAAGTCTAAAGGGCTCAACTCATGCTCTACTCACTCTGCCCACCTGGGACTGGGCCAGATGATGTATACATATCATCTATGTACATGTATGTTAATTGAAGGTCAACAGGATGAGCATGTATACAGTGACTGATTTATGTGGATGAAGGCCTGAAAGATTAGAATTGGCGCATCTTCTCTGCCTACTATATGTGACGGTATGTTTGTGAGTTATTTTATATATAATATAAAATAATATAGCCTCACGCCTTCCCACAAGGGTCCCCGAAAGGGTAGGCAGAGGTATATAGGTAAAACCCACACACCCACTTTCCGCCAGAGGTATATTAGGTGCCAACGTGACAGATGGCGAGTCCATCGCCGTTACTCCAGCACGCCTATACATACGCCTTTGAATTTCTTCTCAGACGTATGCAGGTTTCCTCTCGATGTTTTCCTTCACCGTTAAGCTCGTGGTGTGACTAATCACTGTACTTAAGTTCAGAAAAACTCATTGGTACAGTCGGGATTCGAACTTAACAATATTTTCATCGTGATGATTCATAAGATACCCGATAAGTATATATTAGGTTCGAATCAAAAACCTGACGGAAAATAGCTTCCGAATATATACGTTGAAGACAACAGTATTACTATTATTAATAAGTAAGCCTCTTTCTCCATTGAAAATATTGGAATCTTATATTTTCAATTTAGTTCAATTAAGTAACTTTTTAATACGAAATGTTGATATACCTAATAATTTCCCCTTAGCTTGGACTAGTTGGTATATATATATATATATATGTCTATGTAAAAACATATGGTATATATATGTCTATGTCTATGTAAAGACATAGAAATATATATACCAACTAGTCCAAGCTAAGGGGAAATTATTAGGTATATCAACATTTCGTATTAAAAAGTTACTTAATTGAATTAAATTGAAAATATAAGATTCCAATATTTTCAATATTTCCCTCTCCCTCCATAAGCTTAGTATGATGAAGAAACCTATTGCTTGAGAAAAAGAAAAATAACGGACTTGCCATCTGTTACGTTGACACCTGAATCTCGGATGAAAAGAAGGTTGTTACGAGTATACTTCTACATACTCCTTTAGGAACCTTTGCGTGGGAGTGTGAAGATATATGTGATTTCTTTGCATAAAGAAGGCATTTTACGTTTCATTAAATTTCCCCTTTGTTACCTAAGAGACTTCCCGCAGCAATAGGGACTCAGTAAATTTCAGTTAGATGTTAGACGTGCTTAATTAAGAAAAGGATAACCCACAAACAGCTTGGATTGTGGGTGTAGCCTTATTAAAATAATTCAGGCCGAATTAAGGTAAGTTTAAATATGGTTTGTCCTACTTATTCTATGTAGGAATTTGTTATTATATGTATTACTTATTTCTAAGAATGTGCTACATCTTGTCATGTTCGTGTTTGAACTATATCTTCCTTTTTCTTTAGGTTATATTGCTGTTAAAGATTACGTTTTAGAAAAAAAAAATGGTATACATGACGATTTACTTACTGAACATCAACGGATTATTTCAAATTTCGAATCCAACTTTTGTTGTTTGTTAGAAGAATGACGTAGCAAAAAGTGAATGAAAAGAATGAACGATATAGATAGACCAATGATAATGCAAAAGAAAATATTAACATGTCCTCACACGCATTTTCCAAGGGTCCCCATTTCCTGTTTTACATGTAAAAATATTAGATATAATTACAATTCGATGAACGTTATTAGGTAACATTTTCTGTGATAAAAAAGTTTACATTAGTTTACATAATTTGTAGTATCTAACCTCCTCCAACACTATCTTTATCGCACGCCTAAAAAAATACGTAAAATCGTCATTACCTTCATCACCCAACATTATAGAAAATTACTTTCTCGGGAATCAAACCTACGCATTTCGATTACGTGAACGTGTTGCCGTTACGCTGAACAGTCATTAGACGCTAATAGACAATGAACAAATTCTATTGACTTTTATAAATCGGAAGCAAAAAATTACTGTTCTAAAAGTTTTAATGAACCAGAAAAAACTGTCGTGTGGCGTTTATGAATATTGAAATAATATCTAATGATTCATAATGTATAATGAATAATATATAATGATTTAATGTTAAAAGTGAGAATATATTGAATAAAGCTTGTTCTATGAACACTAAACAACGATACACATTACAATATACACACCAAACAAATACTAGGTCTCAGTGGGCATTGAACTGGCGACCCTTATTTACGCAAGCGTGGTGACTCGACTCTTTTAGTCGAATATAAAAAAAAATGTCTCTGCTTGGCGTCCATTCGGCAACGTATGAAGAATGAACAATCATTTAAAATTTGCTTCCCATAAGAATACGGGAGAACCTTGTGGGTTTACTACCCACAAGGTTCTCCGAAGGAAGAGGAATGAGACAGAGGGAATAAACCCCTATTTTAATTGCTGATATATTGCGAGATGGCGAGCCTCTAACTCGATTTTTCACATTCAAGTTAAAGAACAAATGCACAAAGTATATACTCACTCATATACCTTATTATTAAAATATAACTTTAACATAATAAAGCCCAGTATTTAAGTAAACAGATAGTTTAAATTCTTTGTCTTTCTTTCAGGTTCAGATAATATTTGAGAACTATTGAGGTTCCCATTTGATATTTTCCAATATTATTCTTGTATGAAGTCCTTTCTATGTGAGATTCCTCGTTTGTATTCTTTCTCTGGTATTTTAAAACTAGATTGAAATTCTAAGTGTGTTTTAGTCTAATATTGGCAGAAATGTAAGATTCTGAACTGCCAAAGATCGCAAGAAGACTTTAGATGATGTTTTTAAGCGACATTATAATATATTAGTATGTAGTGGGTATATTATAAATATTTTATATCTTCGGGCCATCCCAAAGGGTCTCCGAAGGGGCAGGCAACCATATTTTATCCTCAACCTAGGTGTGTGCGTAAGCACGCACATGTGTGCATGTTTACTGAGTGCATGCTGATCGCCCAATTTAAGCAACCGCTTAATTTCCGATATAGTTATGAATTCAAGAATCTGCAATAGAATATACGCGTACTATAACTATACGATGTATTGATCATAGCAACATAAAGGATTGCATGATCGTCGAGGAACATTTCCGGCACCATTGTGGGTCCGGTTAACATTTATATTATGTATCATGTCGCCGCGTCTCGCTATTCAATAACAATATCCGACGGATTCCGCTTTTGTTCACAGCTTTACATTTTCTTGGCAAGTGAGGTTTGTTTTTTCACTGAGAGAATTTTTTACGTCTAAATTTTTCGCTTACGTTACGATTTTGAGATGCCGTGACAGCACATTTGTTTTAGTAGTAGTAATTGCCAGAGCCGTGGTGCCCGAGTGCTTTGAGTAGTTGCCTGCAACACAAAGAGTGCAAGTTCGAACTGTACTGTAACAGTACTAATAGACAGATTGTATACACACTCTCGTAAGGATAAGCAAAAAAAAATAAGTGCCATTATTTCTCTGAAGACGTCTGTACATTCGCTTCTTTGACTTATCTGTAAATTTTACCTATTTTCTTATTCCCGAAGTATTTAGGAGAGGTGTAGATAATAACAACAATTTTTCGCTGAGATTTTCTTTCAGTGTAATGCTCCTGTTATGTCGAATAACCGATTTCTGGTTTGAACTTCAATATTTTCTTTCATAATGACAAATGTAAACATACGGCAATTGAGAGACATGTGTAAATATAAGATGAAAAAATACGTTAGAAAGTCTGGAACAGACAGAATTACACCGTATGCGAAGAACGAAGAACGTACAACTGTCAAAACGCCTATAATATGGAACGTAAAACCGTTTATGACGTATCATTACAGAGATTGACGTTACGACACTGTGCGACACACGACACGCTGTCTCGTGTAAATCTATGCCTCTTATATCTCGCAACACGATAATGATAACCGATCGTGTTGTTAGTATATTTGATGAGGACATTGCCCTCATACTATAATGACGTTATTAATCAGTAAATAGTCAATGTATCTGGCAATTATGAACTATGACTGACGAGTGGATTAGTGAACGTGAAAAACCACATAAAAGACAGCAAAATTGATTTTGTTATTTTTCACAAAGCACTCGCCGAATTACCTCAGGCCGTAACATATGGCATTTAGGTATCTATATATTTGTCCATTACAATTATTCTGAAAGTATGTCGATTTAAATTTAACACTACCTTACATCCATTTTTACATGAACTTTCAGTGTTTAATATAAAAATATATTATAAAAAAGGCCTGGTGGCCGAGTGGTTCGAGTAGTTGCCTGCGACACAAAGATCGTATGTTCGAAACCAGACTGTACCAATGAGTTATTTAAACTTAAGTACAGTGATTAGTCATACCATGAGTTGAACGGTGAAGGAAAACATCGGGAGGCTACCAGCATACGTCTGAGAAGTAATTCCAAGGCGTATGTATAGTCTTGCTTAAGTAACGGCGATGGACTCGCCATCTGTCACGTTGGCACCTAAAATATATCTCTAGTTGAAAATGGCTTTGTTAGGTATTAACCTCTGCCTATCCCTTTGGGGGCTTTTGTGGGAAGGCGTGTAATACACGACAGATGTACATTTTTTTTGTATGTCGTATAACATTACATTTAATCATAGCATATCTTGACTTTGCCGCATTAACCAACGTCATGATTCGCGCCACGAATCCTTTCAATGTAATTGATAATTTTCCCACGTTTGCAAAACATATTCTGATTAGCACTTCGCGTGCTCTGGGCGTATATAATATTATTATATATTTATTCTCGGTATATATTGGTACTTCATTCCATAAGTTACGGGAACTTTGTTACTTGTCCGGCCAATAATGACACCAAGTTGAGTCACTTATTGATATGAAGCAATGAGTTTCTTTGCCCACCCTTTGGCGTCTCTTGGACTTCAACGCTACTGGTTCACAAGATCAGGTGCTTTCGGGACTGGCTATGTAGAAGTATTTACTGTCACTGGTACAGCGTGTAGTAGATCTTACAAGGGTTCGAGTTCTTAACCACAGCTAACCAATCATTCATGAATTCAGGAATAATCGTGTCGGCATCAGAGGCTTTAGTCCCATTATGCTGCCAATATTGTATAACTCTCCGAACACAGAGTGGCAACATGCAAGTGATACTTCTGTATCGTGAGCGTACGCTATGATAACCGTATCCCACCAGGTGGGCCGTATGATAGTTTGCAACTCTTGTTATATAAAAAAGGCGATATTTTTTACATAGCAAGTATCTATCTATATACATATAATAAATCTGTAGAAAAATCGTTTTTGTACATCGAATATATTTAAAAAAAAAATTGCTAGGGTGTTTAAGGATAAGGTAAATTTTTGTCTGTTTGTCTGTTTGTCTGTTTGTCTGCAAGCATGTTCACGTATCACGTAAAATATACGAAACCAATGTAGATAACTTTTATGCGTAATAATTGTTCGCAGCTAGAGGTATTACTTAGTTTTTGTTTCATCGCAATCGGTTCACTCTATCAAGAGATATTAGATAATATGTATTAAAAATTTCTCACGCACGCAATTCAGTTACTTGAAACACCAAAATAGAACGAAAGTTGACTTTCATATTCGATAGATGGCGTTGTGAGTTCCGAATTGTTTAGAAATAAGGTGTTGGTTGTCTGGAATTTTTATACATAGGTTTGGTCATTATTTTGAAGTAACGAAATTGAATCGAGTAGGTAGATATAATTTCTTCGTAGTTAGAAAAGTGTCATTCGTTCGAAAGTTTGTGATTTCGACCCGTTTTTATCGCAACACAACACGTACAAATGATTTGAATTGTTGTGTTTTTAAATTTGTATATAAATAGGTGTTCGGTAATTTCTATGGTGTTGGTTTTCACCCGACAGTTTTGATTGAATTTATTTGATTTATTATAGGTTTGATATTTATGTAAGGATCGTAGCAAATGGAAAGAAGTGATCTCTGCCTACCCCTACGGGAAAGAGGCGTAATTATATATGTATGTATGTATATTGATATTTCCCTTGAAAATACATTCTATAAAAAAAAATACTTTCGCCGCGTAGCCGGAATGCGAAAAGGATGAGACTAAGTAGGTCTCCGGAATCAGAAGAAGCGCGGTATTTGATGACCGGCACGGTGCTTTACCAGGCACTCTGAATTCACGTGAATTTGAAATATTCACGGAAAGGGAATCGCGCTTAAGTTCGCAAAGAACTCTGACCGCGACTTTGCGCTCCCAGGAGAGCATCGAGGAACGCGAAGTGCGTCTATCAGCTGATCGAGAGCGTTGCGCCCTCTCAAGCGAGAATTGGTCTCTGTTGCCCATAGAAGATATAGTTATGAGTAGAAGAATAAACCCGCTCACTCAGTACGTCTTGCAAACATCGACAGTTGGTGGGGAACAAATTAAAAGAGAGTCAAGCAAATCAGAGCACGTGAATGAATTTTTACATCTAGGAAGCATGTTCACACGAGGTGGAAAGTATGAAAAAGATATTGAAAGAGGGATAACTGCCGGTAATAAGGTGAATGGGGCCATGACGGCGTTGATGGGCAGTAAAAGTCTGAGTAAGAATGCTCGAGTTGCTGTCCACAAAGCGAAATTGGTGCCTTTTTTATTCTATGGCAGCGAATCCTGGGTATGTCAAGGAAGTATGAAAATAGCTTAAATGCAGTTGAGGTGCGACCTCTATTAAAAATGTGCGGAGTAACTATCCTAAATCGAATCTGTAATGAAAAGATTCGCAAATCAACTGGCGTGAATGAGGGCGTGATTGTAAAGATGAAGAAAGATATGTTATGTTGGTTTGGACATATAGAAGGGATGAGTAAAGAAAGATTGACGAAACAGATACACCTACAAAGCAAAAGTATGTGCAAGAAGAGGTATAGGAAGATCACGTTTCAACTACCTATATGAAATTAATCTGACGCTCAAGGGCGGGAACGTCAAGAATACTCGAAACCGACGGGCATGTATGAAGAGACTGATGAATGTGGGCGAAGCGAAAGAGGTCTAGAGAGAACTGGCACTCTATACCCTCTGCCTACTCCGTCAGGGACTCGACGTGATCGTATGTGTGTATGTAAAAGAGAATATGCGTCAGAAATAAATTACGATCCAAAAAGTTTGAAGAAACACTGCAAAACGTCTGATCAAATTTAACGCCAGTACAGCGTCAAATATTTGATAGAGAGTGATGTAGTGTACAAAATACACTGAGAGAAATACTGTTTTTAGATGCACCCGATGGAACTCAGAAAACTTTTTGAGAAAAATTTAAATAACATTAGCTAACCAAAATTCGAATTAGGAGGCAAAATAAAATTGCTATTGGCGCTGTCTCCTCGGGAATAACAGCAACATTATCTGGAAGATAAATCTTCACATACAACGTTTAAAAAACCCATCGATTTGGAGCACCCAGAAAGCCCCGTTTACGACGTGTCTCTATCGCAATAGTGATAAAGCCAGGGTTTTATGCGATTGCTTACTTATAATTTGGGACGAGATTACGATGGCAAACCGCAAAGCTGTGGAAGCCATACATATAGAAAAATTATCGGCCAATGGGAGGTGCTAGGGTGCTTTTCTGTAGTGACTTCAGGCAGACACTCCTTATAACCCGAGGATTGAGAGCTGGTAGGTGCCTGTCTAAAGTCTAAGTATTTTATGGCGTAGTGTTTTATCGACTCATTTGAACTTTCATATGCGAGCCCATTTAGAGGCACCCTAAACGCGCAGAATTTCACAAATTTCTGCAATGCCATCTGATGACGGTACATATCCCATACAAGCAGGTGGTAAAATAATTTCACAAATTTCTGCAATGCCCTATGATGACGGTACATATACCATTCAAGCAGGTGGTAAAATAATTTCACAAATTTCTGCAATGCCATCTGATGACGGTACATATCCCATACAAGCAGGTGGTAAAATAATTTCACAAATTTCTGCAATGCCATCTGATGACGGTACATATCCCATACAAGCAGGTGGTAAAATAATTTCACAAATTTCTGCAATGCCATCTGATGACGGTACATATCTCATACAAGCAGGTGGTAAAATAATTTCACAAATTTCTGCAATGCCATCTGATGACGGTACATATCCCATACAAGCAGGTGGTAAAATAACTTCACAAATTTTTGCAATGCCATCTGATGACGGTACATATCCCATACAAGCAGGTGGTAAAATAATTTTAGTCGAGAGCCTCTATTGTTCTGTTGCCTCACAGCTGGAGCTCATTTCCTCTATATTTGGGGAGCCCACAGAGATCACAAACCCCTCAAAACAACCAAGCAGCAACGCTCAATTGAAATGTTTCTAGGAAAGAAGGGAATATACATCTATTAACACGGTTATGAACGAAAAAGATGTCGCCAAATATGCGGTAGAGTAGTATGATTTCCTAAATACACACAATTTATTTAAAAGTCGGAGGACCAATAACCGGCACTCGGCTAAAAGTAACAAATCTTCAACGAAACCAAAATCTTAACAGTATTCCCAAATATTTTCCTTTTTGATTCAAACGTGTGCAATTCCCAGTTGGCCTCCGTTACGCTATGACTATTAACAAAGTCTAAGGGCAAACATTATCCGTTGCGGGGTTAGACCTCACTCATCATTGCTTTTCAAATTTAATTTTTTATCGTGTTAGAAACCCAAACAACCTTTTCATATATGCTAACATAGTACATGAGAAGCATTAACATAATCAAGTGCCATTAAATAAAGTATTTATGTGCTTTATTCGCAAATTCTTTATTGGTTCGTAGCTTGCATTACCCCCTTCTTATTGAACGAAACGTGTATATAGCACTATTATCTAAGCGACGCATTTTAGTTTTCGACAACCACGCGAACGAAGTCGCGGGCACAGCTAGTACTTTAATAAATGTGATGATAATATACGTAGGTACATATAAACATTCTAAATTCGAATCACTGCAGGATTTCCATATTGTGAAAGTTCTAAATACAGGCAGGCTTCATTATTAATCGAATATACTGAAATCTTTTCACCCTTAAACATCAAATTTAAACCTCATATGGAATTGATACAAACGAAGTAAAAACAAGATATATTTAACTAATTAAGAGTTGGGTATACCTATAATTGGTTCATATATTAGACCTATTTATGTGGCAATGTTTATTATTAGTTTTTGTAATATATGTACTGTTGGTGTACCTTAATAAATAAATAAATAGGGATGTCTCGAGGAAACTCTTTGAGGCCTCCCGTGACAAGAGGGCTGGCGAATATTTCGCTCAGCGAATCAGCATTGCCATGCGACGTTGCAATGCCGCTAGTCTTCTTGGCACCCTTCCTCGTGACACAGATTTGGGTCATTTATTATATTTATAGTTAGTTTATATTTTTAATATTACTTTATCTTAAGTTGTGTTTTCCCATATTTAAGTATATGTTTCAAAATAAAATAAATAAATCCTTACTAATATTATAAATGTGAATGTAAGTTTGTTTGTTACGCTTTCACATAAAAACTACTTTGTTGATCATCATGAAACTTTGTACACATACTTTTGGAGGTATTAGAAGTAACATAGGATACTTTTTATTGAAAAAAAAAATTATAACTGAAAGAAAAGCCGTTTTGCTGAAAATTTCACTTGTTTAATATAATATACATATAATTTTGAACTTACTTTACTTTTTCGAACTTCACGCGGGTGAGGCCACGGGCATAAGCTAGTAAATAAATAAATGAATAAATAAATTCTTGTCGTTTCATATACACTAACCTCTCCCCAGAGCCGCAAAATTGCAAAGAACCGCATTCAATTTCATCCAGCAATAGTTCTCGATAAAGGGCAGATAATTGAATGCAACAATATGTATATTTCCTGCGGTCAAATGTTGCATGTATGAACCGTTCCTACCACATTTTCATCCCGCCAAGTCCCTCATGTAGTTGGCAGTGAGAGTAGAGTGCCAGTTCTTACTTACACACCTCTTATGTTTCATTCACATCTCTTACATACTTACAAACCTTTTTCTCCAGGGAGCAGCATTTCGTTGCACTTTCTTGTCTCACGGGAGTTATTTGAGACAATTTTAATACTTAGAGATTATTTTCCTAATGTTTTAAATCTCTGTAATACATAAAAACGTGATGGCGGGGTTTTTGAGTAAGCCTGCAAATAAAAAAAATACAGGTTACAGGTTATTGCGAGCCCCAGTGACCTGTATCTATGTACCAAATAAATCTTCAAGAAGAAACCCGCAACCTAATAAAATAATCGAATAGCCTAGTCGTGCTTGATCTAGCCATGTGTCAAATATGCCGCCTTCGAACTGGATGACGACTTAACGGTCCTGCAGGAAGCTCGTTCCCACCCTAGCAATTCACATAGCGGACCACCACCACTTCACATTCGGTCCTTGCCGATGGAACTAAATGCTAATAAGATGTTATATTCTTGTGCGACTCTCACAAACACCATGTAATAAAACCCGAGCCTCGTAATAATAAAAAAAAATAACCCAGCCCAGCTCCATAGCTGACTATCCAACAACGCTCTAAGCCATGATTTGTAATCCACAAGGGGTGCCCTTTGCTATGTTTTATAAGCACCTAAAAAGTGCCTGACTTAGGCTTTGGTCTCGTCATTATTCGGTTAAGTAGCAAGTATCATCAGATTATTTTAATGATGGCCATGCATGGCAATGAATTGCTCCTCTTGTACAGAGTTTATATATGTAACTTTAATCTTTCCTACCCCTACGTAAAAGGGAACAAATGTTAAAAAAGCAAACCGGGGAGTTTCTTCTCCTGGCAGGTATTTTTTCTTGGAAACGGTGGTAACTTAAGTAACTTTAGTTTATATTAAATATGTGACGTTCAATAAGTGTTCCCTGTGTCCCTTACGTTGAATAAAATATTTTGATTTTGATTTTGATTTTGAGTAGTAGGTTTAGCAATAATACTTTGTACATACATACGTATGATCACGCCGAGGCCCTCAAGGGTAGGCAGAGAGCGCCAGTTCTCTCTAGACTTAGATACGTCATACATTTGTATCTATGTAAATCTTAGGATTTATATTATATTAAATCATAAGTATATGAACATAGACCTAAGTAGTAAGCGCTCAACGGAGGCGCCCCGGAGTCTGTCTCGTTGACCTTGTGCTACAGATCAATCGCTCAAAGACTATATACTTAACTTATTACTTTACTTAACGGAGATTACTAAGAGATATGCCCTTCTTAACTTATAAAAAGTAAAGTTAAACTATAGTTGAATTGCTTGTAAATTTGTATCAACCTAAGCTGCTGCTAAAATAATAGTAATAATAAATACCTTGGGAATTCCACACAAATTGAGATAGCCCCAAGTTAAGCAAGTTATTTGAATTACATATTTATATAGTTAAATATACCAGTATATTTCATTTCAGACTTACATACCTCTTTCGTTACGTCCACATTCATCAGTCTCTTTAAATCAGTATATTTACCTATACACATAGATGCATAGAACAACCAAGACTAAGCTCTAACCATTAACCACACCACCACCACACAAAATAAAATAATAATAAAATTTCCAAAGCTTTTATACTACTCATATTTAAAGTTATTTGTAACTTGTTTAAATTATTTAATTAATATTAAAATTATATTACCCATTTCTTTTAACACTTACTTAGTAATAAATAATACCTGATTCATGTGATAAAATAATATATCCTCACGCCTTCCCACAAGGGTCCCCGAAGGGGTAGGCAGAGGTGTATAGGTAATACCCACACACCCACTTTCCGCCAGAGGTATATTAGGTGCCAACGTGACAGATGGCGAGTCCACCACCGTTACTCAAGCACGACTATACAGACGCCTTTGAATTTCTTCTCAGACAAATGCAGGTTTCCTCTCGATGTTTTCCTGCACCGTAAAGCAGAAAAACTCATTGGTACAGTCGGGATTCGAACTTGCGACCTTTGCGTCGCAGGTAACTGCTCGAAACACTCGGCCACCACGGCTTTTTATTATCATATTATACATGTGATAAACTGTACCAGGCCTCACGCCGCCACGTAAATGAGGCGTAAACAAGAAAGTTTTCACATACTCACTCACTGCCTAAGGATATATCCACTTATATATCCTCACGCCTTCCCACAAGGGTCCCCGAAGGGGTAGGCAGAGATGTATAGGTAATACCCACACACCCACTTATAATAGAGAATAAGTAGAGATATATCCTTAGGCACCTACTTCAAATTGCAAAATCTTGTATTCTCCGTAAGGGACACAGGTAACACTCTTACCTTACATAACATCTGAAAACACTTTTGTTTTAAACGTAGAAGTTTGCTAATATCCATGTTATACGTACACGCAGTAACCGCTGAGCGGATTGGAACGATTTTAAATAGATACCGAATTTCGCTTAGTGAATTCAGCACGGTAATATCGCCAGCTTTCTTGGCACCCTTCCTTATGACACCAAGTCCAGTGTAATATATAAGTGTAATGTATATGAGAGGTAGGGCATAACGGGTTACCCGTTCGAATTTGGAGCTGCCCGATTGGGGCAGGACCGCCACCTTATAGAAGTCCATAGCCAAATAACACAATTTTTTGTGTTGTGCTCCTACGTGGTGAATAAGGTTACCAATAATGAGCTCCTTGGGGAGGGGGAGGATTGTTATATTGTGTTGGCAGCAGAGGGATTAAGTCCCATTATGCTGTCAACACAGTATAACTCTTCGAGTGGGCCGTATACTTGTTTGCCACTCTTGTTGTATAAAAAAAGTGTCTTAAGATTAGTCTCTCACATTACCAGAGTAATTTTCTATTAGTCTCAGTGTTTTACATACCGTAAAACAAACCACAGAGCGTAACTAGTAAAATTCATGCGAATGGAATTTGTATCAAGTAAGCTTGTATTGTCTTAATCTTCTTAGTGAAGGATGTTCGACTCATTTTGAGAGCCGGTGGTCTCTTACAGGATAAATGCGATAAGCATGTTATACGTAGATCAAAGAAAAGGTTTTGATCATTCTGATAAGGGTACCTAATCCGGATATTTTTTCTGTATGCCATATTTAAGTTTTTCTGAATTTAAATAGAGTTATACCACACTACCCTTGCATAGAAAGACAACTCACGCCTTCACACAAGGGTTAGGTAGGTGTATAGATAATACCCCTACACATACACCCACTTTCCGCCAGAGATATATTTTAGGCGCCAACGTGATACGCGCCAGGCGTATACATACCCGTTTGAATTGCTTCTCAAACGTACGCAGGTTTCCTCTCGATGTTTTTCTACACCGTACAGCTCGTGGTGTGACTAATCACTATACTTAGCCTAACGTATGAAGAAGACATTCAAGAACCATTACAATAATACCCTAGCCCTATTAAACAAACATGGATAAATATAATATATCCTCACGCCTTCCCACAAGGGTCCCCGAAGGGGTAGGCAGAGGTGTATAGGTAATAGGTAATACCCACACACCCACTTTCCGCCAGAGGTATATTAGGTGCCAACGTGACAGATGGCGAGTCCATCGCCGTTACTCAAGCACGACTATACATACGCCTTTTGAATTTCTTCTCAGACGTATGCAGGTTTCCTCTCGATGTTTTTCCTTCACCGTAAAGCTCGTGGTGTGACTAATCACTGTACTTAAGTTCCGAAAAACTCATTGGTACAGTCGAGATTCGATCTTGCGACCTTTGCGTCGCAGGCAACTTTCTCGAACCACTCGACCGCCACGGCTCTTATGTATATATGTATGTATATATATAGCTTTACGCCTTCCCACAAGTGGCCACCACAGCTCTGAATTGATGCGCTTCTTAATAAATAAAAATACATACAAAAATACAAATCTTTGTATATCTTGGAAGCATGTTCACACGAGATGGAAAGTATGAAAAAGATATTGAAAGAAGGATAACTGCCGGAAATAAGGTGAACGGGGCCATCGTCTGTCGGCGATGGGCAGTAAAAGTCTGAGCAAGAATGCTCGAGTTGCTGTCCACAACGCGATATTGGTACCTACCTTATTGTATGGCAGCGAATCCTGGGAATGTCAGAGGAAGTATGAAAATTGCTTGAATGCAGTTGAGATGCGATCTCTTCGAAAAATGTGCGGAGTAACGATTTTAGATCCAATCCGCAATGAAGAGATCCACAAATCAACTGGCGTGAATGAGGGCGTGATTGTAAAGATGAAGAAAGGCATGTTTCATTGGTTTGGACACATAGAAAGGATGAGTTAAGAAAGATTGACGAAACAGATATACAAAGCAAAAGTGTGTGCAAGAAGAGGCAGAGGAAGGCCACGTTCCAACTACCTGGACCAAATCGATCGGACTGTCAAGGACGGGAACGTTAAGCGTATTGGAAATCGACGAGCATGTATGAAGAGACTGATGAATGTGGACGAAGCGAAGGAGATGTGTAAGTCTAGAGAGAACTGGCGCTCTATACTCTCTGCCTACCCCGCTAGGGACGTGATGATATGTATGTATGTATGTATACATACGTATATACCACTTAAACATCACATTATGTAATAAACCGTGTTCGGGTGAATAAACTATTTCATTACATTTCAATTTTTGCGGGTTCCTAAATCGCGGAGTGTGGTTAGTCACCAAAAGAAAGGCAAATAACACGAGCAGTTAAACGTCCTGAAAGTTATCCCCTGGATTTGTCTTATGAGACCTTACGACGCCCCGGTCAGGGGTCACTTAATTTTCGTACTGTACTTTGTATGTTTGTCTAGGTCGGGACTAAATTCGCTTGGCATTTTCTTTGCTAAAAGGTTATAACGTCTCCGAGGATTAGCTTATCACAGATCTTAATACCGGCAATCTTTATTACGAGCCGATCCCAAGAGGTAGGCAGAGGTTTATTAAAAACACACTCACACACACATCCTCACGCCTTCCCCGAAGGGGTAGGCATAGGTGTATAGACAATACCCATACACCCACTTTTCGTCAGAGATATATTTTAGGTGCCAACGTGACAGATGGCGAGTCCGTCGCCGTTACTTAAGCACGACTATACATACGCCTTTGAATTACATCTCAAACGTATGCAGGTTTCCTCCCGATGTTTTCCTTCACCGTAAAGCTCGTGGTGTGACTAATCACTGTACTTAAGTTCAGAAAAACTCATTGGTACAGTAGGGATTCGAAATTGCGATTTGCGTTTATTAAATACATCCTCCTCCATCCTAATGGAAAGTTAGCCTTCATATCTCTTTGAAAATCTTCTTAATCCTAATGTTTTTAATTTATCCTACCGACACGATCGGCATCAATCCCCCAGCCATGTTTATAGCGGGTGCGTTTATTTTCAGGTTCCACCTGGTGCAGCCATGAGGTACTCCCGTAGTTTGGTTGTGGTAGCGCTGTGTGTGGTGGCCGTCGCAGCTTCACCCGTGCGCCGCTCCCCAGATCTGGAGGCCAGACGTCGCAGTGCCATCGACCGGAGTATGATCAGGTATTTTTTGTTTTAAATATATGTTTGAAACACATACTTAAATATGGGAAAACACAACTTAAGACAAAGTAATATTAAATATAAACTAACTATAAATATAATAAATGACCCAAATCTGTGTCACGAGGAAGGGTGCCAAGAAGACTAGCGGCATTGCCACGTTGCATGGCAATGCTGATTCGCTGAGCGAAATATTGGCCAGCCCTCTTGTCACGGGAGGCCTCAAATATGTTGTATAAATTATATCGTGTATATTATGCTTATGACAAGATTCAATGACACGTTCCACCTTAATCGGTTCCTCCCTACCGATCGGTCGCTAAAACTTGAAACGTCAGGAGGGTTCAAACCCGCCGACAGCAAATTTTAAGATGAGCATACTTTGTTGTAACTGTATGTAATATTGATCTAAGTGTTTTCCCGTGGCTAACCTATACACAGTAAGATCTATACGAGATGTTCAATGTCTTATTATTATTCTGACAGATTCGGAAGATCCTACCCACAAGAGCCCTCAGCAGCCGATCTACGGGAGGCCTTCCAGCGCCCCTCACGACGAGGCAACAGTTTCCTTCGCTTCGGAAGATCTCAACTCTCCATATCTCCAGAAGACCTGGTCTCCCTCCTCAGGAACTATGACGAAGACTACGACTTCCCAGTGTCCAAGAAATCTGCCAGTTTTGTGCGATTCGGGCGGGACCCCAGCTTCATCAGATTCGGTAGATCAGCTGAAGACGGACGGAATTCTGAGCAAAAATCTGAGCCAGCAGTCAACGGTTACCCTCAGAGAAAGAGCAGGGCACGTGATCACTTTATAAGGCTCGGTAGGGATAGCGAAGAACTCAACGAAACTGATTTCGATGTGGATGAGAAGAGGAAGAGGTCGATCGAATGCGAAGACTGCGAGTCGTAATTATCGTTTCACCTGTGACCACCGCGTGAGATTCTCTGTTGTACTCTTCCGACTTATTAAGTATCTACACGTGCAAAAGGGATCGCATGCATTTTATCCCTTTATCACAATCAGATGACTTATATTTCTAAGGCTAACCATGTGGTGCAATGATATTTTAACTCAATTTTAAATTACTAAACGTGTAGCAAATTATTGCATTCGTGTAATATGTTTATTGTAAGAATATGATGATAATTGTATGGTATCATTGTATTGTTTAAACTAAAGCAAATTGCGCTTTTATTTTCAACTACAACGTATTCAATGATTTTTCGGTAGATTCGAATTTTACTAATGTAATTATTATTATTTTTGTATAAAGAAAATATGTAACATTTCATTCAATATGTCAGAACTGGTCCTTAAGGAAGACTAGTTATTTTTAACTGTACCTATAACCTATAACTATACATTTTAAACAATTAACATAATAAAATTATACGATAAAAGAATGTGCTAGCAACCGAATTTCAGCAAGGCTGGGTGTTGAACTACGGATGCTAGCACACTTATACTTAACTCGATATAAAATTTTAAAATGATGATTCGATGTAATAGTTACTATAGTATGTAAACGGATTATTGCAATACATAATTAAAACTCATTACTGTGTTAAATCATTTCGTACTTTGCGTGGTGGGAAATAAAGTCGGAATTTATTTGGAAAGTTTCATTAAATTGTTGCTTACCTTAAATCACCTCAATTTAGATGGATTAATTGTTTTTTGATTGAGTTGCTCAACTGGGTAGTATAATTCCTTGTTCAAGTGGATTTCAGTAAGAAAAGTTAAAGAAGTCGCTTTGAAGTAAAATGGCTTTTTCAGATTGTGTACTTCAATGTTAGAGAGGCAGTTTGTTTAAATTTTTGTTCAACTTGTTGGTTTAAACGTGCTAATCTCAAGATCCCATATGCAATTTAGAATATATATAGCGTATAGTAACTAGTAGTTTTTCCGCCCAGCTTCGCTCGGGTGAAACCATTACATTTCCTGAAACACGATCGCAGCGACACCTGTCGAGTTCAATTGTCTCTCATCTAATCTAAGCCATTCTCAAATCCACCTGAAGACAGGAAATTTCATTAAAATCGGTTCAGCCGCTTAGGAGTTCAGTGATATAAAAAAGGATTCCGTTACATACTAACATACTAACATACATACGTCTCAAGCTAATAAAAGCGTATTAAAAAGACAATTCGACATCTGCTGTTCCAGGCTTGTTATCACGAAACCTCTATAGACGCCATGAGACCTCTTAAAAAATAGTGAGCTTCTGGAACCTAAGGTCCTAGATTTTTAAACGCAAGCGCAGAAAGCACGCAACCTGCCCGTGACAGACATACTTGTGACGCTAGAGGCACACCTGCATCAGAGATGCCGGCGCGCCACTGATGTGACAGAAATGTATGAAGTTGAACTCATATCAATTTGACAAATACCAGTGAAGTGTATACAGTCTTTATTGTATATTGTTATGGATACCATAGATAATAATAACAAGTACCTAAAACTGGCGCGTATCATAGATTCGTTATGCCGCGACATTCAACTGTCATTTGTAGAAAAACAATGGAATGTAGCACGTGATTCAATACACGAGTTTTTTGCGGGACGCTCTCTTGTTTTTTCCTTGCAAATCATGGACTTCTCAATCAGTCAGGTACTTTTGGATATAGCCCAATCTTGACCGCAATTCAAATCAAATCAAAATAATTATTATTTCACATGGAGCCTAGATGCCCATCTAGGCCTAAATAAATAATATAAATTATAAATCTTATAAAACGTCGAAAAAGGTGCACGGTTCGGTCGGCCGTTTCCATGGAGAAGAACCGGCAAGAAACTCCATGGTTACTCTTTTCAAAGCTTTAGGTATACAATAACAATATTATTATGTTACAGCATTAGTACTTAAGTATGGAGAAACACTGTAGGCCCGACAATTAGGTCGTTGCTTACTATACAAAACATACATAAAACAATTTAAAGACAAAGCTATAATACATAGCTGTAACCTAATACGAAATTAAAAAAAATATATATATATATCCTCACGCCTTCCCACAAGAGTCCCCGAAGGGGTAGGCAGAGGTGTATAGGTAATACCCACACACCCACTTTCCGCCAGAGGTATATTAGGTGCCAACGTGACAGATGGCGAGTCCATCGCCGTTACTCGAGCACGACTATACATACGCCTTTTGAATTTCTTCTCAGACGTATGCAGGTTTCCTCTCGATGTTTTCCTTCACCGTTCAAGCTCGTGGTGTGATTAATCACTGTACTTAAGTTCAGAAAAACTCATTGGTACAGTCGGGATTCGAACTTGCGACCTTTGCGTCGCAGGTAACTGCTCGAACCACTCGGCCACCACGACTCAAAAAAAATCTGGTGAATCTTTAATGCTATTTAGCCAGTACAAATCTGTCCAACTTCGGCGTTTATAATAATTAGTAGGATATTGAAATCAACACTAAAAATTTATAGCTGATCTTGACCCCTGTTGCGATCGATGGAGTACCGATTGGAAAAGTTCTAATAGCCTTAATGACCGCTTATCTTGAATAGATGGCGCAAAGTATTAAAGCATCTATTGATTTCGCTCTACTTTGCAAGCTGTAGATCAATCCCTTTGGTAACTTGTCCCACGCAATTCTAACTGGACTCTTTCGTGTTTACACTAAATGTATGCTTTCTGTAAGTATTTTTATCTACCTACATAATGTTATTCTTTAAAAAGAAGTAAAATAAATAATAAATATCCTCACGCCTTCCCGCAAGGGTCCCCGAAGGGGTAGGCAGAGGTGTATAGGTAATATCCACACACCCACTTTCCGCCAGAGGTATAAGTATAAGAAGAATTATAAGAGGTCAATCTATACAAGTAGGTACTAATTTTAAATTATGTTCTTACTTTATATACCTTTTTATTTTATTTATTTAATCTTACTAACATCTATCTTTACAGGTTTCCCCAATGCGATAGTGTAGAACAAAATCTTAAGGTCCATAGGTCACTTCACTACCTAATAAATATCTCTTGGGGAAAGTGGTTAGGAAGGTAGGAAAGTTGGAAAGTACTACCTCTGCCTTCCCTTGGGTACCCTTGCGTAAAGAGTATAAGATTCTTGATACAAAAAACTCAGGAAAAATACATAATGAGTACACATTTCTTGTTTAAGTCATACCTTCAGATATGGCGAAGTCATTTCATTATAGCCCATCAATACGGACATTTTAACCTAAACTAAATATTAACTTAATAGGTACAGTCGGGATTCAAACTTGCAATTTTTGTGTTGCCAGGCACTTGAATTTGAACTCAATCTACTTGGCCTCCACGAGCCCGGATATTGTAAAATAAGGAATCCTGGATCAAAGCTATAGTCATTTTACCATGAGCAACGCATGGCGCAGTTAGTTATCAAGATAATCAAGTAACAAAAACTTCAAACACTCCCAATGGTCATAAAGTACAAGGAAAAGGAACCATAAATTCCATTAATAAGGTCCAATTACCAACGACGGGTTGACGGTGATCTCTACGCCCTTATCTAGTTTAATTGGTCAATTAGTCGTGTAAATATCAGTTTCTACTGCGCTTAGCTGCTTAATAACTAGCTCGGGGATCTTGACAAAAGGCTCTTAATTCTGTAACTTTATTAAATGTCGCTACTCACTGATAATAAAGTATTGTGTAGGCACTTTAATTAGAGATCTTAGATTACAGATACGTACATATCATAGACAGGGGTAGACATAGGGAATAGAGTGCCAGTTGTCTCTAGACTGTAAGTTCAGAAATACACTAACTGGCGTACACAAAAAGTGTCAAATAATCATGTACCTTATGTAAGTTTGATTTTATTATAATAATAATATCCTCACGCCTTCCCACAAAGGTCCCCGAAGGGGTAGGCGGAGGTGTATAGGTAATACCCACCCACCCACTTTCCGCCAGAGGTATCTAATATACCTCTGGCGGAAAGTGGGTGGGTGCTAACGTGACAGATGGCGAGTCCATCGCCGTTACTCAAGCACGACTACACATACGCCTTTGAATTTCTTCTCAGACGTATGCAGGTTTCCTCTCGATGTTTTCCTTCACCGTTCAAGCTCGTGGTGTGACTAATCACTGTACTTAAGTTCAGAAAAAACTCATTGGTACAGTCGGGATTCGAACTTGCAACCTTTGCGTCGCAGGCAACTGCTCGAACCACCTGTATACGCTTAAAAATTATTTCAAAGGCGTATTTATGGCGTGCTTGAGTAGCGAATAGCGACAGACTCGCTATCTGTCACGTTAGCTTACCCCTTCGGGGACCCTTGTGGGAAGGCGTGAGGATATATTGAGGATAAAGGTATTATGTCCTGGTATTAGGAACAAAAAAGTATACGTATTTGCGTTTGACAGGGGAATATTTATACAATATCAATTTCAACCAGTTGACAATCAATATAAAAATAAAGTGAGTAACTCCCAGCCTTTACAATACAAAATGGAGGCAGGATATTGTCGCGGAAATTAACGGGATGTTGAAAACGTTACCTTTATTCTTGCTTGTGTACCAGATTTGTGCTACAATTGCTGGATATCTGCTTGTGGCAGCCAAGAGACAGCATATTTCAAATAAAGCGTTTCATAAATTGTGTGGCGACGAGTCACATCAGCTGAAAAGATTTCAACAACCTTAAATGTCGATGAAAATCCGTAAATTCTACCGACCGAAAGACTTGTGTCTATGTCACAGTTATGTATTTAACTAAAAAAATTCTTCAATGGTGAGTTAAAGGCGTAGTTATATCTTAATATCTCTTTATCGTCTATTTTTTTTTGTGCGAATGTAGTCGTAGCGTATAACTACCAAAACGTCAAAATATTACCAACCGTTGAGGCACAATTAAATGGTTGAACGAAGAAATATAAACAGGTTTTGTTAAGTTCAGATGTCAGCTTCCCCTGCTGCACTGGTTTTTTTTTTAAATCAGGGAACTTTAATTAAACAACAAAAACACAACACAAAAAATATTGTGAATTGCTTGGAAGGAAAATTGTGAAGTTACATATATAATAATAATAATAATAATAATTCTTTATTGCTCTTCCACTTACAATAATATCACATTATATATAATATCAGGGTATACAGTGGACCCTGTTGGGCACAGCAACTTGTGAGAGGGACACAAATTATATGGTGACTGTATGTCTACAAATGCTGTCGGCTCAGGAAAACACTGAAGAAGCTTTTATTTTAGTAATTGTAGCTACAAATTATGCATACAGCCTGCCGAGAAATGCTTGTAACACCAAGGGTTTATATGGATAATATTTTGACGGCCATCTGGTCTAGTGGTCAAGGTCGCGGGTTCAATTCCCGCTGAGACCAGATATTTGTCTGATGAAGGCGAGTATTTGGACCTTAGTTTTAGGTGTCTCATGTATTTACGTATATAACTATCAATATAATAAATATATCGTTGTCTAGTTACCATAACACAAGCGTTGCTTAATTTGGGGCTAGGTCAATGTGTACCCACACACCCACAATTTGTGTGGAATTTTCGCAAGGTATTATTCAGGTATTAGGTATTATTTTTGACTGATTCACCGCACCCTGTGATGTAGGTAAGTAAACCCGAGTCACTTGAAAGGGAAACCAACATTATGTTTCATATCATACTCCCCCAAGCGGGATGCTAATATATTTTGAGCACGTTATTGAAATCAAGTTACTGGAATTCTACGTTACCTGTACATTTATTTTACTACAGTATTACATTTATTTTATTACAGTAACTTGACAATCTCAGTAGAATAGTTTGTGTTTCTGAAGTAAGAAAAATCTGTTATCGTTTAGAACACAGATTTGGAATAATCGAAGAAAGAGCCGTGTGACAAGACCTCTCTAAAAGAATTGAAGTTGCGTACCGGGGCAGTAACTATTACCTAACTACAATATCACAGCATTAACCAGGTTTGTCATTACTAGGTAAACGCTTGTCAAACCCTCAAATCAGCTTATCAAGTGCTTAATATAAGCACCACTGATCACGACCATAATAAATAAAGGCTTATAAGATCCAACTTTTACTATGCCGTAACTTGAACCATATTTACTTACCAATTGTAAAATGGTAACAGTTTATCATAGATACGACTAAACTACTAGAATCGGACGGAATACAATAGAACTAGAATCTAAGTCACGAATAATAAATACCTAATAATAATAAATACCTGGGACAATTCCACACACATTGACCTAGTCCCAAATTAAGCAAAGCTTGTGTTATGGTAACTAGACAACGATATATTTACTTGTATAGATAGATATATACTTAAATACATAGGACATCCAAGACTAAGATACAAATACTCGTGTTCATCACACAAATATCTGCCCTCAGCGGGATTCGAACCCGCGACCTCAAGTTTCGCAGTCAGGGGCTCTAACCACTAGACCAGACGGTCGTCAAATAACAGTAAAAATAAATAAACATAAATAAAAATAAATAAAAAAGAATAAATAACAGTAAAAAGACACTCACTTGTTTGCGCTTCAGTTAGAATAATAATGACATGGGGTTTAATGCGACTTAAATAAGATGTTTTCATATAAAAGGTTTCAATCACTCGCCTTATAAAAAATGGGTTTATAGCATAGTTCTGATCTGTCGATCGACAATAGTGGATACTCATTTGCATGAACGCATTAGGGTTCACTTTTATTGCGTATAGTATAGCGATTGTGAGAAAGCGCACTACAATATAACTCAAAACATATTTGCTTTGCACCATATATGTCATGTTCAGCCAGACAGCACTCCAAGGGAACCAATATGTTTAAAGAAGTTTACAATAGAAAACAAAATAATGAAAGTAACTGGGTTTTAAAAACTTTACGTATTTGGAAAACATCGTGAGGAATCCGACAGCCATGTGAGATGCAGGTGGTTGTTCTGCCCGAGGGACTACGAATAACTCTCAATTTGTCATGTTAGCAAATATAATTCTTCTTTGGAGATATTATAATGTACCTTTATTAGTAACCGCCTGCTTTATCGGGGACGAAAATTCGAGACAAAAAGTGTGGAGTGAGTATCATTTATCCGCTAATTCTACTGCAGCATATCCTAGCCCTATGAAAAGCACAAAGTTCGGTACACAGTGCATTATGGCCGCTATCAGCCCTTGTTGGTGCACTTATTCATGAGAGCATTAATGAATGCCACTTTGGGCTATTGTTACCTGCATGCATTGTCGGCTTTGTGAGCCTGTAATACTTTTACACGCGAATTATCCTCAACTCATGTACTGCACACCTGTTCACTAGGATTGTAAAGGGATGCTAAGAGAAGGACACCCAATGTTCGACGCGACTTAATGTACTTCACGCCTTCGCACAATGGCCGCCGCAGGGGTAGGCAGAGGTGTAACACAGCACCCTGATATCAATAACACATGATATTTTTCAGTACGAGGTGGCGTGTTCTGAACATTACTTTTAATGGTACGCAC
The DNA here is from genome assembly GCA_016069955.1 of Drepana arcuata. Lineage (NCBI taxonomy): Eukaryota > Metazoa > Arthropoda > Insecta > Lepidoptera > Drepanidae > Drepana > Drepana arcuata. The sequence continues at coordinate 45,265 of JACCPG010005660.1, forward strand.
TCGCTACGACTATCTTTTTAGTTTTTATGTAAAATAAGTAAAATTGTGTTATTTAGTTATAGTCTGCTTACGTTTATATTTTTTAAGTCAAGCCCTTGGTGGGATAAATCACTCTTATCTAATTAAGTGTAATTAAGGTATTCTGGAACATGTTACCTTTGCGTTGCAGGCTACGATTCAATACACTATACGACCACTGCCCTTTTTATTGTAATAATAAAACACTATTCAATGATTCATATTAATAACGTTGGTATGTTAAGCAAATACAAAACAATAAATTATGATAGACTTACGTTTTGCTAGTTAGGGGAAGGCAAGTCCTGAGATTTATATCGGATACCTTACACTTCATAGTGATGTGAACAGGAGTTATCGATGAAATTTTCGAAATTTTTTATAATTATATTTAAACAAACAATTAAAATAAAATAAAAAAATAACCGAGTAAGCTTATTACACTGTGCATATTTATACAAATAAAATAAATGTCGCAAATCCGTTGTCAATAATTTCAATTTTAAATACAAGGAAAGGCTTAAATCTGGAATGGCGTTAAAACGAAACGGACGCCTTTGCCTGGAGCAAGCGGAGCAATATTTATAATAATATTTTTATTTACGCTATCTGCTAAATAGTTAGGGCCTCGGTGTGAATATACAAGGTGTCTCAGATAATATGATAGTTGTTCAAATATATATGATAAGGGCACAATGGAAGGAAGTAAAAAAATAAAAAATATATCCTCACGCCTTCCCACAAGGGTCCCCGAAGGGGTAGGCAGAGGTATGTAGGTAATACCCACACACCCACTTTCCGCCAGAGGTATATAAGGTGCCAACGTGACAGATGGCGAGTCCATCGCCGTTACTCAAGCACGACTATACATACGCCTTTGAATTTCTTCTCAGACGTATGCAGGTTGCCTCTCGATGTTTTCCTTCACCGCAAAGCTCGTGGTGTGACTAATCACTGTACTTAAGTTCAGAAAAAAACTCATTGGTACAGTCGGGATTCGAACTTGCGACCTTTGCGTCGCAGGCAACTGCTCGAACCACTCGGCTACCACGGCTTCTTAAAAAAATATGTTTTTTACCCTATTTTCGCTTAAAAATCTGATGTGATGGTAAAATTATACATGCATAGTCTAACTACGTTTTTTTAAATTATTTAAAGTATCAGAAAAAAACATATTTTATATTAATACGATATGATTTAACGATCACACGTTTGCACAACGCTACGGTTCAACGATAACAGATTTGTCTTCAAGGGTAATATATATTGAATCGATAGAGCAAAGTTATTCCGTAACTGGATACATTTAACAATGTCTGTTATTTCTAGTTCTTATTCTAGGAGATTTACACAGGCCAGTCTGGACTTATTCATCAATATTTATCTTCTATTTATATATGGATCTTCCATCCCTCCCGTACCAGAAGGGTGGGCAGAGGTATTAGTGGCACACACACCCACTTTTCACCGAAGATACATTTTAGGTGCAAACGTTAAAGACGTGTTCATCGCCGTTACTCAAGCACAGCTTCATATTTTTTCTATTTACATATCGAGAAGAAGCGAGAAGAATTAAGTAAAGTGATTTTTGAACGGCGGCGCTGTCATCTGTCAAGTTGAAAAATACAATTTAATAATCATCATCGTCATTATTATCTCGCCGAGTATTGAAATAAATTTAATAAAGATTAAAATTTTACACACATAGAAAGGATGAGTGAAGAAAGGTTGACGAAACAGATATACAAAGCAAAAGTGTGCGCAAGAAGAGGCAGAGGAAGGCCACGTTCCAACTACCTGGATCAAATCGATCGGACGCTCGAGGACGGGAACGTTAAGAGTACTCGAAACCGACGAGCATGTATGAAGAGACTGATGAATGTGGGCGAAGCGAAAGAGGTATAGTCTAGAGAGAACTGGCGCTCTATACTCTCTGCCTACCCCGTTAGGGACTTGGCGGGATGGTATGTATGTATGTATGTAAAACTTTACAAAAGTAACTCGGACTTAAGTGTAGTAAAATAATTTCAGATAGAATATTTTGTAATGATCGTCAAATCGTTTGAGCATGATGACAACTGATGCCAAACGGGTCAACATGAATGAAATAGCATTTAAACATTAGCCATCGATCAATCATTGACTACAATACAAACTATTCCCGGCGACTGGTTGAAGGGCTCGGAATAAGATTAATCTCGAGTGGAACTTTGTCGAAATACGTCATGATAGCCCATACACAGTACAAAGATGCGGTATATTTTTATACTAAATATGTCACGCGTTTTCAGCCACGTAAAATTTTATTTCATTAATATTGGAATTATGGATTAAAACCTATTGTATGTGTAAATCCAGCTACTAATCTATCTCTGTGCCAAATTTCACATCTCAATCCACATACTCAAAAACTTTCGTATTTATAATGTTAGTTAGGTAGGGTTCTTCACGCTAGCAAGACATTTAAAATGTAGGCTTCCTTCATTCATACTACCTATCATCTCGCCGTGCCCCTAACGGGGTAGGCAGGTAGATCGCGCCCCACCAATTTATAGTCGAGGGGGTCGCGGGATGCGGCAAGTAAGACTCGAGTGTATTCAATTGTAGTGTGCGTGTAATAGGTAGTTACTGTGTGCAGATAATATTCAAACATTAGTGGAAGGGTGCACATATAGACTATAAACTTTAGGGAGGAATAGTGGGGCGCGTCTTCGTGGATTGCACTAACTATAACCTGGAATTTGAAAGTAGGTAGGAAATTTGAATATTTTACCAAAGAATAGAGAATAAAAAGTTACTTTGTTATCGAATCTATTGAAATATATGTTTCAATCCGGTTGAACGATTCTTTTCAATCAAGTATCCGACATCCGAAACCCCAAACTATTTTTTATTGAATTATCATATTTTTGGAGCAATCACAAGCCTATTATTAACAGAGGCGAAAAGTTTCACATGTTATACAATCGAATTCGTTGCAATTTCTTCATAATTTCAGTAGCATTGAACACTTTCACAATGGTCAAAGATATCTAAAGGTAGAACTTTTTCACAAATTATCAAATGTATCTGAATACGTACTTTCACAGATAATCTAAGTTAACTGACAGTTGAATACTTTCACAGATAGTAACACCAGAGTTTTTTTTTGTGGGAGCTGTGGTTGGCGTTGGCGCGAGTGTCACCTGCAACGCAGAGATTTCAAGTTCGAATCTCGACTGTAGGTACCGAAACTTGCAAACGTTTGAGAAGAAATTGAAAGCTGTGCTTGAAATCATGTGCCATCACCGTTTATAACGTAAAATATTTATGTTATGCGAAAAGTGGGTGTGACAGATGGGATACCACCTAAATACCTCTTACCCCTTCGTGGACCATTTTGGGAAGGCGTGAAGTAGTTTTGTTTTTACATGTAGATATTATATTATTCGAAAAGAACTCTTCGGGATTAATAAAATAAAAAAAAAAAAAAAAAATTTCAGGCACTTGACCCATTACAACATGGCATTACAATTAAATATAATAAAACAAAGAAATACAATTAAATTACAATACAAAAAAAATGGAAAAATTACAATTATTATGTTAATGGTATTTATTCGTCTTCATCCACTAAAATTCACCGAAGGTATATTTCAAGCTCCAACTGGTGGTCCTGTAATACACCAAAATATTTCTGATATATAATAATAATAAATATAAATGTATATGATTAAATAATGGGAGTTTTAATACCGCTGCCTAGCCCACTCTACATACACACATGGGAAATCGTAAAGTCTCAAAAATAATAATATGAACAATTCTTAACTTTGTAAAATCGTTACGTACAACTGTTTTTGATGAACACCAAGTACACACACAAACGTACATAAGCATAAACATAAACATACGAAACATACAACCACGTCCACTTGGTTCCACTACTTATATAAAAGGATTGCATTTAAAAATTCTAACTTTTAATTTAGGTCTTGTAAACATTTATACAAAGGTTTAATACTAAAATTACAAAGGTATTCATATTAATAGAGATAGGCCTATAGGAAAGGTGGGATGTTCCAGTTAACAGTCAGAGTAACTAAAATTGTGACAAACAATTATCATAATTAATAGGCTTTAGCCACACCACAAGGGTCCCCGAAGGGGTAGGCAGAGGTGTATAGGTAATAAATACCCATACACCCACTTTCCACCAGAGATATATTTTAGGTGCACACGTGACAGATGGCGAGTCAATCGCCGTTACTCGAGCACGACTATACAAACGCCTTTGAATTGTTTTTCAGACGTATGTAGGTTTCCTCTCGATGTTTTCCTTCACCGTTAAAGCTCGTGGTGTGATACCAGAGGTACCGATTGTACGATGTAATTTATTCCATTATCTTTCTTTTTTATCTAAGCGTATTCAAATATTTCAAATAAGTTTCACATTCAATATACACGCAGCAGTCTTACTTCCTGATCATTCTGTAACTGGATTGAACTGGACATGCATTGTGTACACGAGGCGTGTCCGGTCACTGCTGCCATAAGCTAATTATGTCAAAGACAGGGGATGTCTAGGTGCTACCAGGATACGTGCATGGGTTGCAATCAGTGATAGGTTTTTCATCCATTGCGCGCTCTATCTACTTAGTACCGATAAAACGTACTGCTAAGCGCGCATTGATTAAAAACTTACTCGTCAACAGTGATTCCGTAGTAGTTACCGTACCCATGAATAGTTTCTTGCCGTATCACAAAAGCACTGCCTGTAGTAATACGCATTGGATAGCGGACAGGGTGGCAGCTACCATTATTCAGATCCGGGAACTTTTGCTACTTAACCGGGCAATGGCGAGACCTAGGCCTCCAGCCAGGCACTTTAGTACTAAGCAACACAGCTAAGGGCACCCCCTGTGGGATACGGACCTCGGCTTAGGGCGTTGCTGGAACTAATTTACACTTAAAATTTTAACAATATATACACTAAGGTAGAGGCTCATGTATCACTATGTCTATTGATGAAAATGCATAAAAATCTGTTCAGTAGTTTATTATTATATCGCGGACAGACAGACATGATGGGGGACTTTGTTTTGTATATAATATGTACTGAAGATGTAGGTCACGGTTTGGATTACACTTTAAATAATTCAATTTTAAGGATTAGTGTGTGGTGTAGGCTTGACCCGCGTCTACACTTGGTGGTGGTGTAAACGAGCTGAATAATAGTATGACACAACTCCAGTTCAAAATTGGACTGGACGACTTGCGTAGTATTTTATAAATAGCACTTTAAAAAATCAACAAATATTATCTATGGTCGTGATTTACATTAAATTCCTAACATCGATGAAATCATTTAATAAAACCTTGAGCGCGATTGCGATTCGTACAATTTAAACATATCGACGTATTGGCGAACGATGGACTTACATTAATGACATTAACGTGGATCGTAAAATAGGGATGTGTGCACACACTATTTACATCGACATCGATAAATATTAAGCAATTATATTTTATAATAGTGGCTTGAAATAACATTAAATAGTGGTATACAAAGTACTACACAGACATTACATCTTACCATTATTATGAGCAAAAATAAAAATAATTTCCATTACATTATGTATGTATATCCACATTGCTGGGCAGGCTATATTCTGACAAGTAAATTTAAATTGCAAAGTGACAGGTAAATAATCCAATACGGTAGCAACGTTCGGTCACGACTCAAGCAAGCAGTGTCACGATCATTTATATATATATGTATATAATAAGTTGTTGTCCATATTTAAAATTATAGATGAACAAATAAAAAAAACATTAATTGTAATCTTCATCGTACACATAATATCGACAAGCTTACATCGATACCGCAAAACCAGGTAATCCACGACCAGCCCTCTTTGAAAATTCGATTAACGCGGGTACACTTACAATATTGGCCTCAGTCAGTGTCCCGTAGGAGTTGACTGACCACACACAGCGTTTATGTCTTATAAATATTTAAAACTAACAAATTCGCTTGACATGCAGCCGTGAGACCCAAGTAAAAGGTAAGACACAATCAAGATTAATTACGTATTCTAAACTACATAGTAGAGAGATTAGACACACCACGAGCCTTACGCTGAAGAAAAACATGGAGAGGAAACCTGCATGCGTTTGAGAAGAAATTCACGACATGCACCTTGACAGTACACCTTGGCAACTAAATTATATCTCTAGTGGAAAGAAACCTACCCCTTCGGGGACTCTTGCGGAGAGGCGTGAAGATTATAAGAGAGAGCTGGTACTCTACTCTCTCTGCCTTCCTCGTGAGGGATTCAGCGTGGTGATATGTATGTGTGTGTGTATACTATAAAGATTTATATGTATGTAACCTAATTGGTGACTTTTAAGGCTATGACGTCGCTAGGGGGCGTCCATAAATTACGTGAGATGTATTTTTTTTATTTTCTGCCCCTCCCTCCCCCTGGTGAGATGTCGTGAGATTTTATTCACCCCCTCCCCCAACCCCCAATCTCACGTGAGATTTTTCAAAACGTGGGTTTTTTACGTAAACGCGTTGGATATTTATTGTAAAAAGAAAAAAAAAATTGCTTCGTGCTTTTATTTACGACTAGTTAAGAAGTAATCAATATTGCTGGGAGTTTAATTATAAGATTACATCTTACGCATGTTCAATCTGGATTAAATAGACCAAAATAATATATCTTTTGGTTTAATCAGAAAAAGAATTGCGTGATATTTGCCAAGACCCCCCTCTCTCCAACGTAAGATAAGATGAGATTTGACTCGACCCCCTCCCCCCCTTAAACATCTCACGTAATTTATGGACGCCCCCCTACGCATTGTGTATCTACACACAATGCGTAGCGACACAAGAGTCGCGTAAACATCGTGACAAAATATGGCGAGCGCTGACACTGGAACTCGCCTTTAACCCCTTTTCGTAGACTTCTGTAAGTTTTGCCTTGTTTGTCTTCGCACTAAAGATAGTGCGACAAAGAGATTTGCATAAAAAAATCTAAATATTTAATTTCACATAGGCCCAGATAGGCACATATAAAACGTCGAAAATGGTGCACTTATTTATCATTACTCTTTTCAAATAATTTGGTATACAATAACAATATTACTATGTTACAGCATTAGTACTTAAGCATGGGGGAACAGAGTAGGCCTGACAATTAGGTCGTTGCTTACTATACAAAAAAAGTGTAAAACAAGACAAACATAATAAAGTTAACGAGATCTGGGAATCAACAAAGCCTACAATGTTCACACTTAGGTTCACTTTAAGCTAGTGTGCTAGCGGTAGTTATTTTTACATCTAACCTGTCATAGTCGCGAAATAGGCAATGCGTTTTCAACGTAACACAAAATCGCCTACTGTAAAATCATACTTGAGCATTCAACAGGCCTCCTATAACAAGCTTACGCTTAAAAGGACTCACTAGTTATGTCAATTCATTTTTGTGAATGGATAAAGATTTTAGTACTATTCTCCAAAATAGGAATTGCTGTATGTATGTTCTTCATATAGGTATTTGAAGGCGCTTTGTTCTAAGGTTTAATGTTAATAATTACTATTACTTAAAACAAAAGCTTTTGTAGAAAATAAATGGAAGAGACCGTTGTTGTTATTAATATTTATATTATTAAGGTGGGCCCACTGGTTCAAATAGTAACTTCCAACACAAAAATCGCAAGTTCAAATTCAAATTGTACCAATTAGTTTTTCTGAACTTACATAATTAGTGATTAGTCACACCGAGAGCTATTACGGTAATGGAAAATATTGAGTGGAAGCTAACGTTTAAGCTGAAATTCAAATACGTATGTTGTTAGGCGGGCTTGAGTAACGGCGATGGACTCGCCATCTACCACGGTGGCACCTAAAGTATATCTCCGGCGAAAAGTAGGTGTCTGGGTTTTATTTCTATTAAAAAAGCGAGACAATCCGCATAGCCAACTCGAATGTATGTATATTTGGCGTCTGCCACATCCAGCATGTCTACCTCCTTGCTCGGCTCGAGCGATCGCACTTTTAGTTTAGTAGTCTTTGATCCCGACTGTCTGTTTGCTTACACAGCCCAAACGGATGCCGTCACTTGGCAAATGTGTTATAGTTTATAGATTCACTATACTTACATTTATACTCGTCACTTAACATCTGATTGATAACAGTTCGCTCAAACATTAATATATTCGGAAAAACATTTCGCAGTTTTTAGCATGTCATCACATATAATCAAAATCACCTCGAGGTTGTCTGTAAGTGCATATCAAATTCGAATTCCATGGAAAAGCTAAGTTTTTTTAAAACATACTTAAGGGTTCTATTTTTGATTGATACGTTTGGTTTTTCGCAATGAAACTTGGCAAACAGCCAGTACGCACAGATGACGGTTGATGTGGTCTTTATTTTACGACGAATCTTATTACAGATTCGTATATCGATGGAATTAAAATAAGAAGGACTGTAATAAGCCAGATATTTATTACTAAATCGATCTGTTTATAGAATCGCCTCTAAGCGCTTGCTTCCAATTTGGCCAGTCTGAATGTAAAACAATTCATAATAAAAATATAGTTACATCGAGTCGTCACTGGTAGACGTTTCACTAACTTGTATGTATAAATAAAATATAATACATAATATTATTAAAAGCCATGGTGGCCGAGTGGTACGAGCTTGCGTGCGAGTGCGGCGAGTTGCCTGTGACCCAAAGGTCGCAAGTTCGAATCCTGACTGTACCAATGAGTTTTTCTGAACTTAAGTACAGTGATTTGTCACACCATGAGCTTTACGGTGAAGGACAACATCAAGAGGAGGCAACGTATGTACGTTTGAGAGGAAATCACGTTGGCTGTGTAAGTACTACCTATACACTTCTGCCTACCCCTTCGGGATTCTAGTGGGAAGGCGTGAACATAGGAAGAACTATAAAAAAAATATTCGTAATAAAAATGCTTAATCTGTTCCCTAAGACTTGTCAGTCTAACGCCTTTATGCGTATTTTTTTAAATTCAGTTTGTCCTAACGTAAATAAAATATGCTTGATCATCAAATGTGTGTTAAAGCGGGCCCGTTCAGACGTACAAAGCTAGGCGCGAACTCCCCGGTTGCTCGACTGTCAAGACTATTGAATAAATATGGAGGCTCTGTGGATGTATGGAAGGATACTATAACTCATATAAAAAAGTATATTCTTGAGAGTAATTTACACAAATAGTTTAGATTCACATTCACTTATTTTTCTAATAAATTGTCTCACTTTAGTTTAAGCGGTTAACAAGTATCTACTAACATGCATGCTGTGTTCGTCTTAAACTATTACACATTAAGATTAAGAACCATTATGTTAAAAAATGTCAACAATTTGAAACTTATGTAGTAACTACTGATGAACCAAATAAATAAATAAATAAAAAAAATTAATCAGATATGGGATTTATATGATAGTAGCGTTCATTGAGGAATTATGTTCCATTTATAAATAGCCAATCTGTTGCTTCTTGCACTGCGCGAGAGACGGTAGTGTAATTCGGCTCTGTGAAGACGTTTCAAACAAAAACGGCACTTAAATTTGTGTTTACTCGAACTAAGCCGTAAAAAATCTTTATCGACGACTTCTGTCGTGGAAAAATGCAGTGCTTTTGAATTTCGTTAAGCGATCGACGTGATTATGTTTGGTTTGAAATGTACCGGTGACAAAAGTGTTTAAGAAAAACGATAAAAAGAAACCTGTTTTGTGAAAAGAAATCATAATGTAGTGGCGTCTGCGGAAAATGTATTTTCACAAGACAAAATGGAAGTGTGAATTGTGTTTGTGAAATTTAACGGCATCAAAATGAAAAGAAAGAAAAAAGATCACAAAGTGCGAGTACGATTCAACATCACCAATGTGGTGAGCTTTTTTTCACTGTCATTTTGGCGTAAGCTATTATCTTAAATTTGACATCCGTCTGGTCTAGTAGTTAGAGCTCCTGGCTGCGAAACTTGGGGTCGCGGGTTCGACTCCCGCTGGGGGCAGACACTTGTGTGATAAACACGAGTATTTACACCTTAGTCTTGGATGTCCTATGTATTTATGTATATATCTATGTATATAAGTAATTATACCGTTGTCTAGTTACCATAACACAAGCTTTGCTTTTTTGGGGCATTAAAATAGACCCAAATTGTGTGGAATTGTCCCAAGGTATATTATTTAGGTAATTTATTTAAGAAAACACCTCAATTACGACACTCAAATAAGCGGTTACCGGTCAACCGTGGTAAACGCTTATCTGAGTAGCGTAGTAGAGTGCAGAATAATACAACCAGTTGAGTAATCCCATTCGGGTGCTTGTATATCATATATTTAAAAAAAACGAAACCGTGATGAAAAACCAGGCAAACATCTAGCACAGTATAAATATTTTATGTTTACTGTGCATCTGGTTATCCTAGCTCATAGCTGACAATTAGATAATAGATTTAGAATTTCTTGCTAAGAAATGTCTGTCTGTCTTGTTTTATCTTTGGGAGTGTAACTGTCTTTTCATAAATATTGATGTTAATTGAAACTATAATAGAAAAATATAGCAATGTTCTGTTTTTACTAGATCTAAATAAAAATACGCGTTCCTGTTAAAGCTACATAAACGTGTGAAATATAAAAGTGCTGGTAATTAGTGACATAACATTAAATGGCGATCATCAAATCGAATTTTAACTCTTAAGCAGTGAACCTAAATTTCTATATATAATAATAATATATCCTCACGCCTTCCCACTTCCCACTTCGGTCCCCGAAGGGGTAGCCAGAGCTATATTAGGTGCCAACGTGACAGATGGCGAGTCCATCGCCGTTACTCAAGCACGACTATACATACGGCTTTGAATTTCTTCTCAGACGTATGCAGGTTTCCTCTCGATGTTTTCCTTAAACCGTAAAGCTCGTGGTGTGACTAATCACTGTACTTAAGTTCAGAAAAACTCATTGGTACAGTCGGGATTCGAACTTGCGATCTTTGTGTCGCTCAAACCACTCGGCCATCACGGCTCTGCACGGCACGGCTTCTATATATATATAATTCTTGATTTTCGTGGTAGCGCTCCAGAAGTGGTCGATTTCCATATTGTGACGTCAGAGTACCTACTAGCATATCCAACGCCCATCGTATGCGTAGAAAGACATACCTCTGGTACACTATGGATAAATCAGTGCTACTTACTGTTCCCGCTGCGATATTTATGTTTCCTTAACGTATCTCGTGGGTAGGCCATATACTTAACTAATTATTGGGAGTTAGGTTTGTGGACTCAATGCTTACCCCGTTTTAACAAGGCGGTAACCCAAAAACTAGAGTAAAAATGAGGTCACGATTTCACGTAATACCAAAATTCGTATAACGCTGAAAATGTTTCATAATTTAAAAATGTCAGACATACAATGCTTAGTCGTATTTGTGTCTTAATGTGTCCGGAGACCCTTGTGATCCGAGAAAATATACTCAAAGTAAATTGAACAGAAATCCAGAACACAGTAATTTCGGAGTTCCAATCAACGTATCAAAGCGTGGCTTAGTTTTTTGACACTAAACTAACTAAAAACTAATATTTACGAGGCTTATATATACGTAAATATAAATAGACAATTTATTACATATACCTAATACATATTGCAGTTCGCAACACGATAAAACCTGATGAATATGTTTACACACACCAAATCACCCACGTTTTACAGCGAATGCTTTACAACATGATATACTAATAATAAATGTGAAAGTTTCTGTTTGTGTGTGTTAAATAAAGCTAAAAGCTGAACAGAACAAATTTTATTGAGATCATGAGTGCGAAAGGAACAGATTTATACAGGTCATAAACATACATATTATATTATTAAATTATGATTGCATAAGAGCCAGGTTCAATGACATCGCTTCAACTATTCTGTCTTTGAAAGGTAGCTCCTTCTGGCTGTTGAATAGATTCGAAATAAGAAAGACAATAGAAAACTTCCATCCACATTAATATCATCACATTAGCAAATTCAATCTACGTCAGTTACCAATCAGTATACCCACAATTTGTACCATTGGTGTTGTTTGAGTCATACTTTAAATACGTGACCATGCGTACGATAAGCTCATATTCCGATCACGTGATATCAAAGGTCTTCTTAAAGAATGAAATGTTGGGCTATAAATCACAGAGTTTCGCCGCTTATTTACGATATCTTGGATCTTATATCTGAGCTTCAGCAACTATTGTATTGTCGTCTTAAAAATCGTAACATTGCGCAAAGCAGGATGGATGGACTGGATGCCTGTCAGAGTATTAATAAGATATACGGTATTTCGTCTTGGCTTTACGTCAAGCAAAGTTAGTATCTAGTCTAATATGACTCACAAGCGACTGACTTACTCGCATAATAAGTTTACATGTTAATCGCAAGACCTAGGATATTTCTCAAGTCTGGTTACCGACATAGCCGTTTGCAAAAAAAATACGAAAGATTAAATCATCACTCCTAGTCCCTAAGGGAGTAGGCAGAGTGTTTGGAGCGCCAGCTCTCTCTTGATATACATACAGACATCATGCCTCTTTCGCTTCGTTAACATTCATCAGTCTCTTCACATATGCTCGCCGGGTTTGAGTACTCTTGACGTTCCCATACTTGAGGGTCCGATCGATTTGCAGATTATGGAATAAAATATATCCTACCGGTTATATTCAGCTAATCATTTAACTCCGTGACAAATTACATCCTCTTCTATTCAGTAGTTTTAGCGCGAAAATTTAACAAACTTCCTCGCAAGCTTCATGTATAGTATATATGTATGTTAATGTATTTTATATGATAATTAATAGGCTATATTTTAACGGCAGTGTTTATTTATAATTTCACATTAAGATATAAAAAAAGAGGTAGAGACATACCGAATCAAATGGTGCTTTACAACCCTAAAGTTTGTTTGTATATCATTTTCTCTGTTTGCCTTCAGCTTGACGGAACTCATGCGAACGGTGACCAATAGTTTTGTGTCGGCCTTCTTCAAAGGTAGTAAATGCTACTTATAAATAATAATAAAAACTACACAGCCGGTTGTGAATGAAAATAAGCATTCTGAAGTAGCTTTAAAATTATCAAAGTTCGATTAGATTACAAATTTTGTCCGAAAGTTTCATTGATTCCAAAAAGTTTCTTGCAATTGGTATCAATTGTTATATTTTGTAAATCGTTTTACTTATAATGAACACTAATTCTAAGTGTGTTCCAAGTACATTCGTATCAAATTTTACATAAATCTTCAGTATTTGGTTTTGATCTGCTGAGTGTAAGTTGAATTCAAGTGTTATTTAATTCTTTGCACTGCATCGGCAAGAATACGGTTGAACGTTCAATAATGTAGCATTGAAATTACGCAATGTATGGTAAACATGAAGAAAATAAACGTTATTTATCTTTCAAGCCAACAATTTAACCGTAATAAAACATTTAAATCCGAGATGTATGTGTTAAAAGAGTTATAGTGCGATGCGGTGATTCTCGCTGCGATTCCAGACATTCGTTTTTTATTTGTGTTTCTTAGAATTGTTCCTAGGTATTTTATAGTCTACACACTATACGTGTTAATGAACTAAATTTACTTTGTTTGGGATCAATACACGTCGCAAAATTTCGATAAAAATATCTATCTAATTATTTTTTTTATATACAATAAGAGTGGCAAACAAGCATACGGCCCACCTGATGGGAAACGGTTACCGTAGCCTATTTACGCGAAGTATCACTTGCAAGTTGCCACTCTGTGTTCGGAGAGTTATAGTGTGTTGGCAGCATAATGGGTTTAATCCCTCTGCTTCCAACACAATGTAACAAACCTCCTCCCTCCCCAAGGAGCTCATTACTGGAAACCTTATACACCGCGTAGGAACACAACACAAAAAATTGTGTTATTTGACTACGGACTTCGGACAAAGGTGGAGGTCCTGCCCCAGTCGGGCAGCTCCGAATTCGAACGGGAAACCCGTTATGCCCTACCTCTCAAAATCTTACTAATATCATAAATGCGAAAGTTTGTGTTTAAGTTCCTTCCTTCCATTCCTTCATTGTCACGCAAAAACTACACAAAGGATATTAATATACTGAAACATTATCCAGCGTCATATTAAATCTATCAGTCGGATCAGCGTTTCTCAGCCCAGTGCAGACATAGACCTCCATTACAACACACAACTTTCCTGTGCCAATCACAGCCATTGCCTTTCAACCAACATCATGAGTTTCATAGCCGACTGTTCATATGGTTGGTCTACTTTGTGTTCGTTGTATAAAATCTACTTAATTAATAATATAATAATATATATCCTCACGCCTTCCCACAAGGGTCCCCGAAGGGGTAGGCAGAGGTATATAGGTAATACACACCCACACACCCACTTTCCGCCAGAGGTATATTAGGTGCCAACGTGACAGATGGCGAGTCCATCGCCGTTACTCAAGCACGACTATACATACGCCTTTTCAATTTCTTCTCAGACGTATGCAGGTTTCCTCTCGATGTTTTCCTTCACCGTAAAGCTCGTGGTGTGACTAATCACTGTACTTAAGTTTAGAAAAACTCATTGGTACAGTCGGGATTCGAACTTGCGACCTTTGCGTCGCAGGCAACTGCTCGAACCACTCGGCCACCACGGCTCTATTTAATACCTTACAATATATAGAAAGCAAATAACACGACTTTCGACAGGTACTGTATCCCAGCAGGGAGTAAGGCCCAAGAGCTCTACAAGGTGGAACTCATAACAAAGAAATTTTAATACTTAATGCTGCTACCCAAATCTCTGTTCTAAGAATAAGGTCGTCAAGGAGCGAGTGATAACCTCTGGTGAAGCTAGTCATCATCGCACAAAGATGTATTCTTCTTCATCTACAGACCGGCATGAACCGCGGCTCCAGGGAGGAACTGCTGGGCAGTTCCCAAGAAGCCCTCAGGAACAGCCAGCATGACCTTCGTCAGGTATACGAAAGGCCCCTCACCAGGGAGGAGAAAACATACCTCCTGCACGCTGACAGAGGCGACTATGTAACTGTGAAGAGGTAAGGACATATTCTATTTGTCTCTGTAAATCTTTTTGCCATAGAGCCATGATGGCCGAGTGGTTCGAGTACCAATGAGTAAAGCGTCGAGAAAAAAGGAGACTTAAAAAACGGCGATGGACTCGCCATCTGTCACGTTGGCACCTGAATATATCTTCTACGAGTAGTGGGTAGCACACCACTTCGGGGACTAATTTATTTGTATTAATATGCAATTTATTATATATATTTTTTATTGTATTATCTATCTATTATATATATATTACTTGTGTCCTTGTGTTAGTCAATGAATTCCTCCTAATCGGCCGTTTTATATGTAATTTTTGTTTGTTTTCAAGTGTATTCGAGAATGATTTAGATTCACAATTGGAACCGATAGATGGTGCTCCGATCGTGTTTCGGGAATTTTTTTTTCATCCAAGTGAAGCTGGGCGAGACAGCTAGTATATAAAAAAAGGTTAATCCCAAGTGAAGGGAATCCTGACTTTGCTGGTTTTAGCTCGGGTTAATATATAGCATTACCTATGCGTCGCATTAGGACGAGAGTTTAGCGACAGTCGACAGCAGTAGTTCAACTCCAAGAGTGAATATGCCACATTTATAGTATAAAAATAAGCAGAAATTTTGTTCCAATTGTGAAATGAAGTCACAAAATGGTTTCGCTATTGTCGCTAAGTACTAGCGATCAGCGGAATCACTACAAGGACCGTAATCCTATTTATCGTGACTATTCGGGACACGTGTAGCAGTCCGGCCCAAATAACAAACGGTAGATTTATTCGCATTGCTTTATCCAGACACAAGGTTACTACTATACTTTACGACCATTTGAAATTTTTGACGTATAATGATATCATTTAAAATGTTCAAAATGTTTATGTATTATAACGATTTTCCGATCTGTTAACATCGGTACTCATAACTTGTGTAAATACTCACATACAAAATGTTTCACTTGAAAAAATATATATCTTCACGCCTTCCCACAAGGGTCTCCAAAGGTGTAGGCAGAGGTGAGTAGATAGTACGCACACACCCTCACTCTTCGCCAGAGAAAAATTTTGGGTAAATGTCAAATCTATCGCCGTTACTTAAGCGAATACATACGATTTGAATATCTACCGTAGCCGAATGGTTCGAGCAGTTGCCTGCGACGCAAAGGTCGCAAGTTCGAATCCCGACTGTATCATTGAGTTTTTTCTGAACTTAAGTACAGTGATTAGTCACACCACGAGCTTTACGGTGAAGGAAAACATCGTGAGGAAACCTGCATACGTCTGAGAAGAAATTCAAAGGCGTATGTATAGTCGTGCTTGAGTAACGGCGATGGACTCGCCATCTGTCACGTTGGCACCTAATACCTCTGGCGGAAAGTGGGTGTGTGGGTATTACCTATACACCTCTGCCTACCCCTTCGGGGACCCTTGTGGGAAGGCGTGAGGATATATTATTATATTATTATGAATATCTACGCAAAAGTATGCAGGTTTTGATGTTTCCTTCACTGTAAAGTGTACTACTGTACTTGAGTGCACAAGCGAGGGTAGGGATTCAACATGCAATCTTTGTGTAGCAGGCAATTATTCGAACCACTTGGCCACCATGGCAATTATACCAATATGTATTAATTATTAGAGCACAAAATTAATTTCTCAGTGACCGAAATATGCACAACTCCTTTGCTTTGATCTTCCCATATTGAATATAAACACAAAGTGACTTAATATTAGATGTTTCCACCTTTGTAACCGTTATTAGGACAACAGACTCGCCCGCGGGCAAAATATGTTAAACCGATATTTGTATTATCCGAAATATACTTGGTTTGGATCCAATAATTACGATGAATGTTGCAAAAACGGCACTGTTTCTGATTTGTGTTGTGTCGGTGCGGTATATAAGGTAATCTAGAATTCCATTTGGAATCCATAGGTTTTTGTCGATCAATACATCTTATGTATAATTTAATTAATACTATGTGTTAATCCAGCTAATTATGCATCTCCGTGTCAAAATCCATCCCATTCCGTTTAGTAGTTTTCGCGTGAAAGAGGAAGAAACGTCCACAAATTTAAGTTCAAGCCGTGGTGGTCGAGTGGTTCCAGCAGTTGCCTGCGGCACAAAGATCGCAAGTTTGAATCCCGACTGTACCAATGAGTTTTTCTGAACTTAAAGTACAGTGATTTGTCACACCACGAGCTTTATGGTGAAGGAAAACATCGAGAGGAAACCTGAATACGTCTGAGAAGAAATTCAAAGACGTATTTATAGTCGTGCTTGAGTAACGGCGATGGACTCGCCATCGACAGACCTAATATACCTCTGGCGGAAAGTGGGTGTGTGGGTATTACCTATACACCTCTGCTTAGCCGTTCGGGAACCTTTGTGGGAAGGCGTGAAGATATATATATAAATTTAGCATTTGTAATATTATCAGGAATATTTCCTAGGTTGATCGAGCAGTTCAGTGCCAACCCGGAGCTGCTAGACATCAACTGCGTGGACCCGCTCAACAGATCAGCTCTCGTTGCTGCCATCGAGAATGAAAACATTGAATTGATCAAACTGCTACTGACATCTGGGATAAAGGTCAAGGTAAGGTCATACAAATATAAACATGGACAGGCTCAGATACTGGTATTGTGCAGTTCTATTTACCTATAAAAAAATAAACCTACTAGTCTTGGATTCTTTAGCACAACTATACATAGCGCTTGACAAACGGAAACTACGAAGATTGCTCAGAGACTCTTTTTACATCTCTGCCTACGCCTTGATAGAACTTTTTGAAGACCAGTAATTATAGATAATGTTTGAAACTGAGCCTTTTAATTATCATTTAGATGTCAAAGTGACAGAGATCTCGTGTCCGTGGACTTTTTCCAAGCACGACATCACAAACGAAGAATTCGAAGACGATCGCTTGAAGTAAACGCTATCTATATTTTCTCCTCACGCCTTCCCACAAGGGTTCCCGAAGGGGTAGGCAGAGGTGTATAGGTAATACCCATACACCCACTTTCCGCCGGAGGTATATTAGGTGCCAACGTGACAGATGGCGAGTCCATCGCCGTTACTCCAGCACGACTATATATACGCCTTTGAATTTCTTCTCGGACATATGCAGGTTTCCTTTCGATGTTTTCCGTAACCGTAAAGCTCGTGGTGTGACGCATCACTGTACTTAAGTTCAGAAAAACTCTTGCGTGCTTGCGACCTTTGCGTCGCAGGCACTCGAACCACTCGGCCACAACGGCTTCTCTATATTTTTCTCACTTATTCGAAAGTAAAAAAGTATGATAGTTTATTATTAGTTTTTATTTCGATCGGCGCACCCAGTTCGCTTGAAATGTATATCGAGAGAATCGAATATCGCCGTTACTCTGGTTTGAGCGATTTATTAACGGAACGTATTTGAGATCGGGATTCATTGGTTTTTACATTTTTAAATAAAAATTTTATAACCGGTAGAATGGGCAATTTTAAAGATTATGAAGAAATATTAGATAGCTGGATAACACCTCCTATAAATACAACTGAGATATGAGCGTTTCATACGCGTTCCAACGTAAAACTTGCCGAGGGCAGACCACATTTTCACCAGAGATATAGAGTAAATATATACATGGGTGCGGTTAGTTGCAAATGTTGCAATGACGAACATACGAGTGTCGGTGTCTATGATGCAGTCCCTTCCATTTGCTTCTGTCCAGCGCAACCTCTTTGACCTCCTTATACGTCATGAGAGACACTTTTTCTTCGATCTGACCCTTGTTTGTTAATGTTGGCAGCAATTATAATAATAATAATGGTCATGTCACGTTGTACTGGGATCGATCTATCATCACAGACAGGTGTATAACCGCTAATAAGCCGGATATAGTGCTGATAGATCGATTAGAGCGCCGCTCAATGATTGTGGATATTACTGTCCCGTATGATGGGAATCTCGTGAAAGCGGAAAAAGACAAACAAATAAAATATTTGGACTTGGCTCACGAAATTGTCAGCATGTGGGCTGTGGACTCTGCAATAATTGTACCGATAGTAATAACGTCCAATGGCCTAATGGCAAAGAGCCTCGACCAACACCTCAAGAGGCTCTCGTTAGACAGTTGGATCAAGTGCCTGATGCAGAAAGCAGTACTGCTCGAAACGGCACGTATTGTGAGGAGATTTCTTTTCAATTTCGAATCCTGACTGTACCAATGAGTTTTTCTGAACTTAAGTACAGTGATTAGTCACACCACGAGCTTTACGTCTGAGAAGAAATTCAAAGGCGTATGTATAGTCGTGCTTGAGTAACGGCGATGGACTCGCCATCTATCACGTTGGCACCTAATATACCTCTGGCGGAAAGTGGGTGTGTGGGTATTACCTATACACCTCTGCCTACCCCTTCGGGGACCCATGTGGGAAGGCGTGAGGATATATTATTATATTATTTAAAAATGTAATCTATAAGATGTATTTCAAATAAAGAATAATAATAAATCTATATTTGTATTATTATTATTATTAAGTATTTCTCCGACCAAAAGTTCACATTACCTTTCCCTCCACTCCTTGAGAGAGGCTCTAAAGATTTACAGCGAGGCATTCATATTGAAAGCATAGTTTTATGACTTCAAATTATTGTTGTTCATGATCGTCATCCGTGCCAGAAACAAGGAAACCGCACATTCAACAGTCGTAAATCGATTTACACAAGTGCATTGCCGATTCATATCGGTAAATATAGCATTTTACTCTTAACATAGCATATTTACCGATGCTTATACCAGGGCGGTGGTGTTATGGTCGGAGATTGATTCATGCTAAGGACGAATTAATATGTAATATATTCATAATATGTAATGTAAATTTTATCCACTTATGTACTCAAATTCAAAGTGATTTTTTGTAACAGTAACAAAATGTTTAATGTACCTTAATTAAAGTAGGTAATCTAAATAAATCACGTGTCGAAATGAGTGGTCCTGCCGTCGTTATAATATTATGCTTATTTTAATACAAAAACATTTTTTTTTTTTTAAATAAGTCACAAAATTACAAGCCAAGAGATTTCAAAATTGTCGTAACAATGGTTTATCTGAAAACAGTAATCATGAAAAAAATTACGACGTTGATTTGAAATACCAAGGTATTTTAATACATACATACATATTAGCACGCGGGAAAAAAATATGACCTTGATTTGAAATACCGGGGTTTTCATATCAACATACATATCAATACGCCGAGTCCCTAACAGGATAGGCAGAAAGAGTAGAGCGCCAGCTTTCTCTAGACTAATATACCTCGTTCGCTTCGTCAACATACATAAAAAACAAATCACGTTCTTCGCACTTA
>JACCPG010005661.1:0-15827 GCA_016069955.1 Drepana arcuata
AAAAAAAAAATTGCGTGTAGATGCGACGATATCTTAAAAATTAACCTCCGCATATAACAAAAATATCCCAAATTTCCCATGCAATCAATGGTCATAGAACTGTGGTCAAGAACCACCGTGATAATTTCCAAAAAATATTTAAAAAATCACTTTAAACACTTAACCACTGGTGTATCCGTTATCCTGGTACGTTCTAAAACCACAATTCCATTTTTAAACACTTAATTTGACACTTACGTATATTTTAGCCGCCATATTGGGTCAACTGTCACTTTGTCACACGCGAGGCGAGCGCATGCGCGGGATAACGCGCGGCGAATGGCGACCGAGGAGAGACGCTTACTTTATAAACTCCCCCCCATACTGGATTATATTAATTACATACTGTCTTTTCACTGGCCGACCTGATCGCCGAAAGGTCTGGACCACGCTTCCTACTATCATATCCGAACCTGGATTTCTCTCTACTTAGCACCAGGCTTATCTTTTAAAACAACAACAAGTAGACCTTATAGTAAAAAAAAAATTAGGCTAGTCTTTCGCTATCACCTTGGCAATTAAAACGAAAGATGTGATCGTATAAATTGAATAACGAGATGGCAAGAGGTTTTATGTAAATTAATACTGTAATTATAGAAAGTATTCAAGATCCGCGGAACTGTATAATTCATGCTAATTAAGTTAAGATAGTTGAATAAACAATATCAAAACAGATGACAACTAAGTTCTGCCGACCTTGGTCGCACAGAAATTACCAAGAACGGTTTTTAAGTTGTTTTAACATTGATCGTCGATGTAGAAGAAAAATTATGACATTTGTTCTCAGTCTACTTTGTTCCGCGAACGCTTAGAAAGTTTTATCTGGAGAGTATAACATGCAGTTCTTCAAGAAGGGTGTGTTAAAAAATTTGCAGGGTTGGCAACGCGCTATACGTTAATGTTGCATACTTGTGAACCAGCTTACTGTAACTTATATAGTACTACATATCGGTATACAAACATATCACCACGCCGAGAGACCGAGGCAAAGGGAGTAGAGCGCCAGTTATCTCTTAAGTTACTGACCTCTCCTCGTCGTCGTAGGAAAGTCGGCTTCGTTCGTAGGCCTATTTGTAAAGTTCCATTCCAATAATAATGTTTTTTTTTGTAATATTTTATATATTGTGTACTGTTCGTAATCCTAGATAAATAAATAAAATATCTGGCAGTTGCTTCCATACTGACCATTTAAAATATATCGAAATATAGCGAGAAATCTTGTTAGTATTAAAGTTTTGATAAAAACTAAATAAGAATTATATATAACGCAAAATAATTACGTACATTCAAACATAGCACATACTCAAACAATATTATTAAAAACGTAACCTTATCAAATGTCAAACGTCAAACATAGAGTTTAAATATTAAAAACGTAAGAAATAAAATGTAATGATAACATTCGCAACTGATGGTGCGGAAGCTGAAACAATTAATGTTACACAACTGTTATGAACAAACTTACAAAACTAACTAAGTATTCGAAAGAGATGAACAAGTGACCGAGTGTGCTATATCGGTAAATGGGCAAATTCTAGAGCAAGTGAATGAATTTGTATATCTTGGAAGCATGTTCACACGAGATGGAAAGTATGAAAAAGATATTGAAAGAAGGATAACTGCCGGAAATAAGGTGAATGGAGCCATGTCGGCGTTGATGGAGCAGTAAAAGTCTGAGCAAGAATGCTCGAGTTGCTGTCCACAACGCGATATTGGTACCCTACCTTATTGTATGGCAGCGAATCAGGCCATGTCAGAGGAAGTGAAAATGGCGAATGCAGTCGAGATGCGATCTCTTCGAAAAATGTGCGGCGTAACGATATTGAATCGAATCCGCAATGAAGATTCATAAATCGACTGGCGTGAATGAGGACGTGATTGTAAAGATGAAGGCATGTTACGTTGGTTTGGACACGCATAGAAAAGGATGAGTGAAGAAAGATTGACGGAAACAGATATACAAAGCAAAAGTGTGTGCAAGAAAGAGGCAGAGGCCACGTTCCAACTACCTGGATCAAATAGATCGGACTCTCAAGGACGGGAACGTTAAGAGTACTCGAAACCGACGAGCATGTATGAAGAGACTGATGAATGTGGACGAAGCGAAAGAGGTATGTAAGTCTAGAGAGAACTGGCGCTCTATACTCTCTGCCTACCCCGTTAGGGACTTGGCGTGATGATATGATGATGATGATACAAAACTAATATATTTTACTGCTATCTAGTGAACATCAAAAACAATAGAATATTTTTCTATTGAGGAAGAAATTGATTTCTTTTTAATTAAAGTCTGCCAGATACTTAAGCCTGAATATAATCGAAACCGGCAAGCATGTTTGAAGGAAGAAGTCTGTAAGTATAGAGAGAACTGGCGCTCTACCCTCTATGCCTAACCCGCCTGACTCGGCTTGATGATATTAACAAACATTCAAATATACTGTTTTAAGGCGCAGCCACATAGAAGACCAAAAAGTCATGTTATGGATTTGTTTTTGAGCAGGTTGAACTAGTAGCAGGTAGACTAGTTTAATTATTATAAAATGTTTTATGTAATAAGGTACTTTTTGCATATAATACAATTAGATTTTTGAAAAAAGCCTTGGTGGCCGAGTGGTTCGAGCAGTTGCCCGCGACACAAAGGTCGCAAGTTCGAATCCCGACTGTACCAATGAGTTTTTCTGAACTTAAGTACAGTGATTTACAACTTAAGTACAGTCACACCACGAGCTTAACGGTGAAGGAAAACATCGAGAGGAAACCTGCATACGTCTGAGAAGAAATTCAAAGGCGTATGTATAGTCGTGCTCGAGTAACGGCGATGGACTCGCCATCTGTCACGTTGGCACCTAATATACCTATACACCTCTGCCTACCCCTTCGGGGACCTTTGTGGGAAGGCGTGAGGATATATATATTTTTCTTTAAAAAATGTAGAATCTGTTTTTATTTTTTAGTTTAAAAAGATGTCTCGTAATAAATTGCATACCGTTCATGACACTCCAATTAACAAACGCACCTAATTACCAACATAACGCTTTCCTTACGTCACCGGTTACGGCGCCTTAATTGGATCTACTGTTAAAAAATATAAACACGAATTATACGTGCGTGTTGATACGGTTGGAGTAGCCTCTTGTATAATGCTGTCACTCAAGCGGGCATGGTTAGTGGCGCCTGAAGAGATGGGCCAGGATATGAACATACATATATATAAGCCTTTATTGATACGGCGGTCTGGTCTAGTTAGAGAGTTAGTTAGAGTTACTTTTGGTTAGAGCTCCTGACTGCAAAAATTGAGGCCGCGGGTTCGGTTCCCGCTGAGGTCAGATATTTGTGTGATGTACACGAGTATTCTTGGATGTCCTATGTATTTATGAATATATAAATCTATATAAGTAAATATATCGTTCACTAGTTACCATAACACAAGTTTTGTTTAATTTGGGACTATGTAAATATGTGTGGAATCGTCCCAAGGTATTTATTATTATTACATACTAGCTTATGCCCTCGGCTTCGCACGCATGGAAAGAGCAACATACATATTTGCCTTTATAATATTAGAGCTTTGAATCTTTCGGGATTCAAATGTAGCCTATGTCTTAATCCTGGGTATAAGCCATCACCGTAAAAAAATATCAGTAAACCGGCTTTTTTTCAGTTGTAAAAATGTTTTTTTTTTCAATAAAAAGTATCCTATGTTACTTCTTATACCTCCAGGAATATGTGTACAATCTTTCATGATAATCGGTTATGTAGTTTTTACGTGAAAGCGTAACAAACAAACTTACATTCACATTTATAATATTAGTAAGGATTTTGTTTTTTCAATACCACAGATGGCATACGGTCCGCCTGATAGTAAGTAGCGCCTATTGACGTCGACCCTGCAGGAATCCTTCCACATTCTTCGTGAAGCACTCTATACTGTACCCTCTAGGAACAATCATAACGGGGTCTTCATTCCACAGCCTCAGATTTCGTGGACGGAAAATTCTTTGAAGTACGAGACAGTTGGATCCAATGTATGGGGATGAATTTCACATCGTTGGCGAGATGTGCGGTGGTCGAAGGCGAAGGCAGTATGACGAATTCTTCAGAGCACTATCCGTTGTATAAGTAGTAGAACACATACCGGAAGGCAGTGTCTCCTCAGGCTTAGCTTAGTGGTAACCAGCAACATTCAGTGCAGACCGAGGTTACCCCTCAATGCCCCTAGCTGTGTTTGCTAAGCACCGCAAAAGTGCATAGCATTGGCCTCGCAATTGTTCGACACAGTATCAAAAGTTTCCCGGAACTCATTCTACGATAGACAGCTCAAATGAAAATGTGTTCATTAAAGCAATTTGCAATGCAGTAATGCCATTTTAAAGCGTTCTTTCATTCATTTAACACCGATCCGCGATTTTTCTCTCGTTCATTCATTTCGCTCCAATCATTCACTCGTACTAGCTGGTTTTGAATACTCTTGACATTCATTAGACATGAGTGTCAGATCGATTTGATCTAGATTATTAGAATACGGTCATTAGCAATCATGTATATTACGAGGATGAAGCCACGTGGCTCCCATCATCCCACAAGGTTCCCCGAAAGGGTAGGCAGAGTTTATGGCAGTACACACCCACATTCCGCCGGATATGTATTTTAGGTACCAACGCGTTAGTCTAATATATATGTAAGGTACTGTGGCATTGACATTTAATATCGTTAAGAAAATCAAATCAATATTGACGTATCCCCAGGCCTACCAAATGATAATTGATTGGATGTATGTTAATTGCTCTTAAACATTTCGATATTTGGAGTAAATACATTTGACAATTTCGCCATTAACCTACATTCACAGAATGCATGATATGTTGCCAATAAGTGTGGCACCTTTCACCGCTGATTAATGCTCCATGCTTTACTCCACCCTTTGTGTTAAGCTAAGGACACGTATACGCAAAGCCTATTAAGCTTTCGCGCATAATGGAATGACCTTGCGCCTGTCACTGCATATATATTTCAAATCTTACTAATATTATAAATGTAAAAGTTTGTAAGTTTGGATGTTTGCGGTTCTTTCACGGCAAAACGGCTGAATCAATTTGTCTGAAAGTTGAAATGATGATAGCTTATACCTAGGAATAATAAGGACATAGACTACTTTTTTTTTATCCTGAAAAATTCAAAGTTCTTATAATGTATGATGCTCTTTCACGGCATAGCTGCTGAACTGATTCTAGCAGGAAACTTTCCAAAGCTACATTTTCGATCTCCACGCGGGCGAAGCCGCGGGCATAAGCTAGTTAAACTATAACAGCAAACCTTGGGATATTTCCACACAAATAGTCCCAAACTAATCAAAGCTTGTAATAAAAGAACTAATAATAATAAAATGTATTTCCATAAAACATCATGCACGACACAACACAAGATTATTGATGAACAACACAAGATGCACGTAGATGCATATTGGATTTGGTTTTACACCTATGTGATCAGCTTAATTTAGGGTTCTGCATTTAGCTTTTATTTCGGGACACAGTGGTCTTCCATAGTTAAAATAACCAGTGTTAATAAACATAACTAGGTACGTTATTTAGTTTATAATTATGAATGTCACATACTTAATAAAAACTAAAGTTAGCCCCGTTTCCAAGAGAAAGAAAATATCCTACCAGGAGAAGCAACGGCGAAACAAACTCCCCGGATTTCTTTTTTAACATTTGTTCCCTTTTACGTAGGGGTAGAAAAGATTAAACTTACATATAAACTGTGTACAAGAGGAGCAATTCATTGCCATGCATAGCCTTTATTCAAACAATCTGATGTTGTATAATAAGCTTTTTATATATATCTTGTGTCTGATATACAAAAAAAGCCGTGGTGGCCGAGTGGTTTGAGCAGTTGCCTGCGACACAAAAATCGCAAGTTCGAATCCCGACTGTACCAATGAGTTTTTCTGAACTTAAGTACAGTGATTAGTCACACCAAAAAGTGGGTGTGTGGGTATTACATATACACCTCTAGCTATCCCTTCGGGGACCCTTGTGGGAAGGCGTGAGGATATATTATTATTATTATATACATAACATCACGCCGAATCCCTCGCGTGTTAAGTAGAGGCAGCAGATTCCCGAGAACTGGGACTCTGCTCCCCATTCGACGAAGGGCACGCGTCTTTGTTGCGTTTTTCCTATTTACATGCCTCTTCTGACATACAGAGGCAACTTAAACGCAATAACAATATGTCATAACGCAATGATATGCGTGACGCAGTTTGTAAATGGCCCTTGGTATTCATAGCGGCCCCCACACGAGGCACAGAGGGAGCGATTACAAACTCATTGCTTGCCACCGTGCTGGATTGGTGTGACGAAAAGAACCTTGCATTCTTCTTGATGGAATATACAATGAAAATTAAAACCCCAAATACCTTGGCGTCCCGAGGCTCACCATCTTTTTAAAGAGGTCTCGCGCCGTCTAATCGAGACCTCTCGTGACAGGCTGGAACATATCGCGCTCAGAGAATCAGCATTGCTATCCAGCGTGGCAATGCTGCTAGTCTTCTTGGCACGTTGCCTCGGGATAACGATTTGGGACAAATATTTTATCAGTAAGTAGTTAGTTATACAACTGTCTTTTGTACATACACCACTCGGCCACCACGGCTCATACTTAAACAATTTGTCGCAATATCCACATTACGATATTAAATGTATATAAATATCAAATATCAACAATATCAATGTAACCGGATACATATGTATATATAGACGAATACGGTTGGCTCGCGGTCCATTGTCCAAGTTTTCATTTCACTTTCACGACTGCGTGTCAAGGTCACCGGAGGCTGTATCTGGCCTAGTAATAACCCAAAGCAGGCATTAGTCGTGAGTGCTCACTAGATTTATTACAATTTATCGCTTAACATTTGTGTACTCAGACTAGCGGTCCGTCCCGGCTTCGCATTTAAGATTTATTTTTATAAAAGAATATATAGCCTATGTCACTCAGGGTGAATGTAGCTTCCTAGTGGGGAAAAAATATAGCCTATGCCACTCAGGGTGAATGTAGCTTCCTAGTGGGGATTTTTTTTTTCAAATCTAGTAGTATCTATTAGGTCTAGTAGTTTCGGAGCCTATTCAATACAAACAAACAAACAATCAAATCTTTCCTCTTTAGAATATTAGTATAGATGTAGATTATTGTGTACTAGCGGTTCCACCCGCGTAATATTTAATTTCATACATACATACATATCATCACGCCAAGTCCCTAACGGGGTAGGCAGAGAGTATAGGGCGCCAGTTCTCTCTAGACTTACATACCTCTTTCGCTTCGTCCACATTCATCAGTCTATACATGCTCGTCGGTTTCGAGTACTCTTAACGTATATTTAATTTCAATTGTATATATTTATTTCTGGAATAAAACGTATCCTATAAGTGTGCAGATAGTGCCATCCACGAAAACGCGCCCCACTATTCTTCCCTATAGTTTATAGTGTAAGTGTGCAACCTTCCACTAATGTTTGATTATTATCGGTACACACTGATTACCTATGAGTGTACACGCACACTACAGTCGGGACATACATACCCCGCATACCGCGACCTCCTGGACTAGAAATTGGTGGGGTGCGTCTTCGTGGAAGGCACTATCTATAATCCGGCTAATAATCTACCTCTGTGCCAAATTTCTCTCAATTCCATTTAGTAGTTATGGCATAAAGGAAGTACAAACTTTCTCTCTCTCATTCCTTTCTCTCTTTACCCAAGTATTACAACACTAAGCATAGAGTTAAGAGCGCTATCTCTCTGATATGTGTGTAATACTAGACTTACATTATTTTGTCATAACATATTTTCACGCCTTCCCACAAGTGTCCCCGAAGGCACGCCTTCCCACAAGTGTCCCCGAAGGGGTAGGCTGAGGTGTATAAGTAGTACTCAAGCACCTACTTTTCCGCCGGACATATACGAGTATTTCAAGTACCAACGTGACAGATGGCGAGTCCATCGCCGTTACTCGAGCTTGATTATTCACACACCTTTAAATTTCTTCTCAAACTCGCAGTGTGAATAACCAATGTAAAAGCTCATTGGTACAGGATTCAAACTTGAAATAATTGTGTTGCAGGCAACTACTCAAGCCACTCGGCCACCATGGTATATATTACAATAAGTTCAGTCAGCAGCTCCAAATAACAAACGCAAAGGTATCCCGAGGCAGCTGAAGGCCGCCAAGCTCCGGTTGTCGATCGGACACGTCACTACATTATTACTAAGCATAATACTATTTGTACTAAAAGGATATGTACCTATATAATCCGTGTTCCGTCCGGTAAAATACGCCTTACATACGTGATGCCAAACTTAGCCTGTTTTACGCAATCTTTTACGAGCGGCAATTTTTTTCATTTATTTGTTTACTTACTTATTACCCTTATCTACGTTGCCCGTAAGGGTCTCGCAAAGAGAATAGAATCAGAGCCAAATCAAATCAAGAAATTAATTGTTTTTTTAAGTGTCAATAGTTCAGTCACTTTTAATTTATAGTAATAACGCTCCCGCCCAGAGACAGAAAATCGAACATGCAACGCCACCTATCGGATCCAATTTGGAATCTAGAGATGGAAATCCTCACAAATCCTAAAATAAAGCAAAAAACGGTAGTGCCATTCTGGAATATTGGTGTGGTTTACGAATGGCGATTGATTATAAAAAATACCATAGATAACATATAGTCTCGCAATCTGTCAGATTTTGCATCTCATATTTTCCGTTTAA
Organism: Drepana arcuata; assembly: GCA_016069955.1. Lineage (NCBI taxonomy): Eukaryota > Metazoa > Arthropoda > Insecta > Lepidoptera > Drepanidae > Drepana > Drepana arcuata. Next base: position 8,820 of record JACCPG010005661.1, read on the forward strand.
AGACCTAGATATATCTTTATCTACCACTTTGAGAATTCTTGTGGTAAATTGAGAACACATGATACATATGAAACCCAAAGTAAGTTACTACACTGTAAAGTATTAAGTTGTACAGATGACCTAGAAGCACTATAAAAGTAATTGTATAACATTTCCTAGATTTGGCGCCAAAATGAGCAAGCTCAATGACATTTAGTTGACACATACTTCGTCATGTAAACATCCAAATCGAGGCAACAGACATTGGTTATTCAGCCTGTTGACTATTACGATACGAGCAGAGACCGAAGCGAATAACTTTACCGCGGATAGCATCGCAAGTTGGACACCACCAACTTATTGTAGGCATTAGATTGGGTACTTTAAACCTTATGCCTATAGAAATAAATGTTACATAGCGAGGAAATTGTTTTGCTAGCACTTTGCATGTACATAGTGTTGCCACGATGTTTAAACTGTTCCAGATATGTCAAGGACCATGTTTTGTAAAAATACTTTCTTCAATGCATATCCTACCCGAGCATGTAAGTTAAATTGTCATGGATTATTTGCAACCAATGAGTATTCAATATTCGACATTGCGCTTTTGTGGGCAACTCTTTGGTAAATAATGAAACTTTTTAAATTTGTTTAAAGTAAATTCTTTCGCCATTTTGCTTGTGCAAATAATGTAATTATTTAGACGTTCAAAAAGTTTAATGGAATGAGTTTCAGGAAACAATATTTTTCCGTTTAATCGTTTTTGAGTTTATAGCGAATAAATAGACAGATAGACGGGGCCTTTATTTTATAATGCGTAGTACATACATATCATCACGCCAAGTCCCTAACGGGGTAGGCAGAGAGTATAGAGCGCCAGTTCTCTCTAGACTTACATACCTCTTTCTCTTCGTCCACATTCATCAGTCTCTTCATACATGCTCGTCGGTTTCGAGTACTCTTAACGTTCCCGTCCTTCAGAGTCCGATCTATTTGATCCAGGTAGTATATTATAATGCGTAGTGTTATCTTATAATACCAAAACTAACACTCTTTACTTGTAAGTAAAGTGAAAAGTGGGTGCGTGGAGCACCCACTTTTCACGGCAGATCCACCGCCGTTTTCAAGCACTATATGTACATACGTCTTTGAATTTCTTCTCAAACGTATGATGGTTTCCACAAATCATTGGTAAAATCGGGATTCGAACTAGTTAGCTTGTGTTGCAGGCGACTAGTCGTACTCGGCCACCACGGCTGTATATTGTTCTAATGGAACATCTTTAATGGTAGTGAGCAGTTTATGTAATAGACTGTATCATCCGCCAGTTACCCAGCTCGTGTCAGCTTAACGAGCCAATTCTTTACTGGCCTCTAACTGGCGCGATTGCAACCGAAACATACCACATTACGGTACACTCGGACACATTATTTAGTATTTTAAATGTTTTTCAATGATCGATGCTATTATTATTAATGAAAATTATATAATTTAATTAATTAATATTAACATTATAAATTGATTCAAATTTAGAAATAAGTTTTTTTAAAGAGTTTTTTTAGTGTAGCCTTTTATTTATCTATTATAGTGCTGTATTTTATTATAGTCTCGTTGAAATTGATTGTTTTTTTTTATATACCACATGGGTGTCAAACAAGCTGTACTCTCCAAGGAAAACCTCAACGGGGAGCTCATTCCACAGCCTGAGCGTTCGCGGAAGGAAACTCCTTTGGAACCGCGCAGTGCGAGACCTTTGTGGTTCCAAGGTATGGTGATGAATTCCCCGTCGATGGCGAGAGGTGCGGTGGTAGAAGGTGGAAGTGGGCATCATGTCGAACAATTCTGCAGAACACTCCCCGTTATACAAGCGGTAGAACACACACAGGGAGGCAAAGTCTCTCCTCAGACTTAGTGGTTCCAAGCCGCTTGTGAGCATGGGATCATCAATAATTCTAGCGGCTTCATGGCTTTACATAAGGGTTGTTTTATTTTTTATGTAACGGTTTCAAATAATTGTATACTTATTTAGCTTTGCAGATAAAGTGGTGAATTGTTTATATAAAACAAATCAAATGTAGTAGTATTTTGCATGAATTCCATGAGCCTTAATGTATGTATCTTCACGCATCCACACCCACATTCCAACGGAGATATATTTTTGATGCTAACGTGACACATGGCGAGTCCATCGCTGTTACTCAGTGTTATGTGTAACATCGCATACGTACATACGCCTTAGAATTACTTCTCAAACGTAAGCAGGTTTCCTCTCGATGTTTCTGTGATGTGATGGCTCTCGTTAGATAAAAAGTATTCTATTAATCTCGCCAAGTGTACCACGTGAGGTGTGGTAAGAATGAAATAATGTTCTAATTAATACCAAGCGTCATGTTCGCCTAATGGTTGTTTGTTCTGGGTGAAATCGAGCGTTACCTTTGTTTGGAGGCTTAGGCATTCCAATATTTGCATGCTAGGAGCTTATAGTGGTTCTTTTCACAAATATCTATACATTAGAGCAGTTGCCTGCGACACAAAGATCGCAGGTTCGAATCACGACTGTACCAATGAGTTTTTCTGAACTTAAGTACTGTGATTAGTCACACCACAAACTTTACGGTGAAGGAAAACATCGAGAGGAAACCTGCATACGTTTGAGAAATAATTCAAAGGCGTATGTATAGTCGTGCTTGAGTAACGGCGACGGACTCGCCATCTGTCACGTTGGCACCTTAAAATATATCTCTGGCGGAAAGTGGGTGTGTGGGTATTACCTATACACCCCTGCCTACCCCTTTGGGGATCCTTGTGGGAAGGCGTGTAGGTTATAGTATATATTATTATTATTACTCCATGCTACAATAAAATTCATTACTTGTCAGGAGGAAACGTGACCTGATTACATGTTTGAAGACAGTTCGCAGTGACATTGATATGATGCCGATTTTAAAAGGATGCTGTATTTTTGTCAGTCGAGTAGTACCTTCTTTTTGTATCGAATAGTTATATATGATGACACTCTTGAAGGCGGATTTTGTTTATCTATAAAGTTTTTTTCACACTACTAGGATTAACGAAGGTATTTATATAAGTCTAGAGTAAGCTCTTCTCTTTCTGCCTACCATAAAGCCGGGTCCAGACGAGTGTAACGTGAAATGTAAGATTACGTGTAATGTAACACGAATTCTACGTGTGGACGTCACTACGAGCATGTCATGTAACGCTCGCGCGGCGCTCGGTGTTGATCCATCGGCTGTCGGTTGTTCGCGCGAACACAAAGGCGCTCGCAGTGCTCGTTTGAGTTGGGTTCGAGTGCCGTCCACACTGTTGACGCTAAATTACACGTAATCTTACATTTCACGTTACACTCGTCTGGACCCGGCTTAATAAGTAGACTTAGCGTGATATATATACATATTATGTATATGTATGTAAACTCCTTTCATAGTTCTATCAATTGAAAAAGCCAACCCGCCATTGTCAATGTCATTGTCAATCAAAAACCATCCAAAACATCAACATGAATATATAAATTATTATAATTATTAAAATCACCCCCACTCCGCGCCAATATGGGTCTGATAACGATATCCATCGACCAGTTGATAAATTCATCGTGAAAACTTCTTGGAAAATGTGAAAATATGCGCAATTTGTTATCAGAGGTCGTGAAGCAAACGAAGGCTTCCTCGGACGTTGACGCTAAAAACAAGGGGTTGCAGAAAATAGTACGGAAATATCTGAACTTAAAGCGTCCGGTTAAATCCGGTTTGGATGACTGGAGGCCTATCGAGGTCGAGTTGTGCAGCTTGGTGGCTTGGACGGGGGCGCTGGTCGTGGCCGCTGTGGTGTTCAGGTCTCTGTACTTGCTGTACATGAAGCCTGAGGGAACTTGATCCTTAGGTGAGCTATTTGAAAATCCCGATGTTAACGATTTTGTTTAGTGGCAAACAAGCATGCGGTCTCCCTCATGATAAGCGATTATTGCCGCCTATGGACGCTTGCACTAGGGACCTCGAATCGTAAGGGTTTTTTCTCTCAGATTTACCTTTGGCACGATATATCTTGTGCCATATACATGATAAAACAAGTTGTAAATACATTTAAGGGTCCCCGAAGGGGTAGGCAGAGGTGTATAGGTAATACCCACACACCCACTTTCCGCCAGAGGTATATTTGGTGCCATGATACGCCTTTGAATTTCTTCTCAGATGTATGCAGGTTTCCTCTCGATGTTTTCCTTCACCGTAAAGCTCGTGGTGTGACTAATCACTGTACTTAAGTTCAGAAAAACTCATTGGTACAGTCGGGATTCGAACTTGCGACCTTTGCGTCGCAGGCAACTGCTCGAACCACTCGGCCACCACGGCTTTTATTTAAGTATATGTATATATCCTCACGCCTACCCACAAGGGTCCCCAAAGGGGTAGGCAGAGATGTATAGGTAATACCCACACACCCACTTTCCGCCAGAAAGATATGAGGTGCCAACGTGACAGATAGCGAGCCCATCGCCGTTACTCAAGCATGACAAACGCCTTTGAATTGCTTCACAGACGTAAGCAGGTTTCCTCCAGGAAAAAGACCTCCCTCATCCCTCTCCCATGAGCGTCCGCTACTTCCGACCAATTTTTGAAGTACATACGCAGTTCGTCCTGCCGGCTTCTTGGCTTTCCACGTCTGCGAGTCACGTTCTATCAGGTCTATTGTGTCATCTATTTGTCACGCAACTATTCTGACATATGACAGGATGGGCCAGCCCAATCCCATATAAATCTAGCAACCCGCATCGGCTGTGTTTTGTAACCAACAAAGTCATCAGGAATCATTATCACGCAGGCAGAAAGTATAGAGCGCCAGTTCTCTCTAGACTTACAGAACTCTTTCTCTTATTTCTTCTTGTTTTTAATATTTTGTTATTTTGCAGATACTTGCATGTATTCCAATCAAAATATGAGCTCAAGTGGTGATAGTACAACAAGAGTCGATCTAGATGTTCAGACTAAAACGCAAACAAACGCGACTCTACCGCCTCAAGAGGTGTATTTACATGCGCGCGACAGGGTACAAAGGTATCGACCCTCATGACATCCCCATAGCGCAGATCGTCGTGTGTACAGGGGCCCTCTTTGTGATCATGGTCGTTATCAGAGCACTCTACATGAAGTTTGTTAAAGACCTCGAGGAGTCAAGGTCTCGAGATTAGACTTACACATTATACAAATAAAGTGCATTTTGTGTTAACATTGTTTTTAGTGTATTTAGTAATATTGTATGTCCGAGAGCCGATATCTTAAATTGTTTTTGTTTAGCTGCAAAGACATTAAGCAAAAATAACAGTCCATTTTTTATAACACAAAATACTAATAGACAAATAATTTCCAATAATAATAATATTGCGACTATAAATTGAGATGTAAGCTATCCTATCTTTCAAATTGGATCAAACTGCACACGGTGTGCAAATTTGATTAAAATCGGTTAGTTTTTTTTTTTTATACAACATATGGGCCCACCAGATGGGAAACGGTTACCGTAGCCTATTTACGCTCACGATACCGAAGTATCACTTGCGTGTTGCCACTCTGTATTCGTAGAGTTACAGTGTGTTGGTAGCATAATGGGTTTAATCCCTCTGCTTCCAACACAATGTAACAATCCTCCCCCCTCCCCAAGGAGCTCATTTCTGGAAACCTTATTCACCGCGTAGGAACACAACACAAAAAATTGTGTTATTTGGCTACGGACTTCTATAAGATGGAGGTCCTGCCCCAGTCGGGCAGCTCCGAATTCGAACGGGAAACCCGTTATGCCCTACCTCTCTTAATAGGTAGTTTAGGAGTCCATCCCGGGCCAACAACGTGACGCGTAATTTATATCTAGATATATTTATGTATAAAGAAGATGAGGAGATATCTCACAAAATCTGTTCATTCGTGGCACAGAGCTAAAAACCGAAGTAAATACATAAATTTACACGAATATTTTCGTCCAAATTAGGAAAATTCTATTTATTTATACTATACAAGTGTACGTACAACGTGACCACATGTAAACTGCACGCTTCACCTTGAACTTTACCAAAGTTACCTTATCCTAAGCCCACGGTGATTGTCAGTAATCAGCGCCGTATCCGCAATTAAGATAAAATATCATTTAACTATGTATTTCCCTTCCTGCACTATAAATCTAACGTTATGTAACTGTTAATAGTACCTATATTGGTATAAATAATCAAATCATAATATATTTATTTCACATAGGCCTAGATAGGCTCTTATAATACGTCGAAAAAGGTGCACGGTTCGGGTTGGTCGTTTCCATGGAGAAGAACCGGCATGAAAATAGAACCTTTGATTTAAGTTGTTAAAAACTCTTTTCACGCCTTCTCATAAATGTGCCTGAAACTAAGAAAAAGTAAACACTCCCTTTTCGCTAGAGATATCTCCCGCCGTTTCTCAAGCACGACTTAACATAGCGTTTGAATTTAATCTCAAACATGTGGGCTTGAAATATAAATTTAGTCTCGGTTCTAAACACAAATGGTCAACCTTTCATCGTTCAGTAATTGTTTTAGCGCGCGAAAGGTCATGGTTCGAGGCTCCACAGTCGCCGAGTATTGTCTGATATCAAATCTGATAAGGCAGAGGTCACTTCCCTGTATATTTTATTACGTACATTACGCTATGCTAGCGGTGCCGCCCACTCAATCTAAGGTAATTCTATAATTAAACTCCAATCTCCGAGAACCTACAGACAATGTAGTCTATGATATACGCAGGGCTTATGAATGGTAATATTTCCTTTAAAATCACAGACTAACTATTTCACGGGTACATATAATAAGTGGAAAAGCGTGAGGATTCACGCTTTTCCACAAGGGTACTCGGAGATGTAGTCAGGGGTGTACCTAATGGGGAATGGATACCCACACACCCAATTTCCGCCAGAGATAAGTTTCAGGTGTCAACGTGACAGATGGCGAGTCCATCGCCGTTACTCAAGCACGACTATACATACGCCTCTGAATTA
>JACCPG010005665.1:0-31738 GCA_016069955.1 Drepana arcuata
ACCGTACCAATGAGTTTTTCTGAACTTAAGTACAGTGATTAGTCACACCACGAGCTTTACGGTGAAGGAAAGCATCGTGAGGCAACCTGCATACGTCTGAGAAGAAATTCAAAGGCGTATGTATAGTCGTGCTTGAGTAAAGGCGATGAACTCGCTATCTGTCACGTTGGCACCTAATATACCTCTGGCGGAAAGTGGGTAGGCAGAGGTGTATAGTTAATACCCACACAGTGTATTACCTATACACCTCTGCCTACCCCTTCGGGGACCCTTGTGGGAAGGCGTGAGGATATATTATTATATTAAAACAACACATACGCCTTTGAATTTCTTCTCATACGTTTGAGAACGCAGGTAAGGCCTCTCAATTCTTTCCTTCACCGTAAAGCTTGTGGTGTGCCTTATCACCGTACTTAAGTACAGAAATATTTATTGGTTCAGTCTGGATTCGATCACGGAATCTTTGATCGCCAATCATGGACTTTTCCATTCCCAGCTGGACCAGTTCTCACCTGGTGAAGATGGTATACAATTCAACAGGAAGCTGAGGCACTTTGAGACCACCATCACCAACATGTGTCCAGATGAAACGAGATTACAGTGAGTGTCGTTTTATATGTATACTAAGTTAGTACATATTTTTATATATGTATTTCTTCTGAACGTGTGTATGACACTGAACTCCTAAACGGCTGGACCGATTTAGATGACATTTCTGTGTGTCTTCAGGTGGATACGAGAAAGGTTTGGATTCCTAATTGAGCCCGATAGGTGGCGCTACCATCGTATTTTCCACCCGAGCGAAGCCGGTTAGGACGGCTAGTCACCACTCTTGTGGATATATGCTGCGTCTGTCTGTCTCTGTCTGTGCGCGGTAAACTCAAATACTACTGAACTGATTTTTATGTGGATTTCACCAAAAGAGTGAAATATATTTTAACGATCCAGCACATCGTTTGTCTTAACTCATATTCGTGTGTGTGTGTGTGTGTGTGTCAGTGCGGCGTTCGCGACCCTCCGCGCAGGCGCCCTGCGTCGGGGCGGCGCCGCCCGCAGGCTGGCCGCCGTGGGGGCCTCGTTCACACGCCAGCAGCGCCAGCAGCTGCTGCGGGCCGCCCTGCTCAATGTGGTCATGCAAGGCACCTTCGCCAGTAAGTAGCTCCACATACCACACAGACATCCCCCTACATACCACACAGACATCCCCCCACATACCACACAGAAATCCCCCTACATACCACACAGACATCCCCCTACATACCACACAGACATCCCCCTACATACCACACAGACATCCCCCTACATACCACACAGACATCTCCCTACATACCACACAGACATCCCCCTACATACCACACAGACATCCTCCCTTACAATACCACCCAGACATCCCCCCACATACGACACAGACAACCCCCCATATACCATACAGACATCCTCCCACATACTACACAGACATCCCCCCACATACCATAGAGACATCCCCACACAACCCAAACAGACATCTCGTCACATACCACACAGACATCCCCCTACCATACCACCCAGACATCCCCCTACATACCACACAGACATCCCCCTACATACCACACAGACATCCCCCTACATACCACACAGACATCTCCCTACATACCACACAGACATCCCCTACATACCACACAGACATCCTCCCTTACAATACCACCCAGACATCCCCCCACATACGACACAGACAACCCCCCATATACCATACAGACATCCTCCCACATACTACACAGACATCCCCCCACATACCATAGAGACATCCCCACACAACCCAAACAGACATCTCGTCACATACCACACAGACATCCCCCTACCATACCACCCAGACATCCCCCCGCATACCACACAGACATCCCCCCGCATACGACACAGACAACCCCCCATATACCACACAGATTCCCCTCTACAACACATAAACAATCCTCCGCCCCCTTCACACACATGCATACATAATATCATCACGCCGGGAACCTGACGGGTTAGCCAGAGATATATAGAATAGGACGCCAGTTCTCCCGAGAATTGCAAACCTGTACGTAACGAGATATTGGTGGGCATGGCTCCCCCATATATCTTTAAACCAATGCAGTTATATTATACACATATATACAGCCATAGACACGAAATATTGTAGACTGATATGGGATCTCCTCTGCCTCATTTCAGAGCTTGATGTTCTGGAGAGGTCCAACCCTATATTCCTCACAAATGCTGCCAATTTGATGGGTGACTATTTTGCTGGTAAGTTCATATTTGTGATAGTAACTTCTTATGAGCATAGTGGCGGAGTGGTTCGAGTAGTTGCCTACAATACAAAGATTGCAAGTTCGAATCTCGACTGTACTAATGAATTTTTCTGAATTTAAGTACAGTGATTAGTCACACCACGAGAGGAAACCTGCATACGTTTGAGAATACATTCAAAAACGTATGTGTAGTTGTGCTTGAGTAAACTACTTATACACCTCTGCCTACCCCTTAGGGAACGCTTGAGGGGAGGCGTGAGGAACTTCTTAATATATTCTAATAGCTGTGGGTAAAAATTCTAGGCTACATTCAATTTTGTTCAGTAGTTAAAACTTTAATATCTTTCTTACTAATATTATAAATGTGAAAGTTTGTAAGTTTGGATGTTTGCGGTCCTTTCACGGCAAAACGGCTGAACCGATTTGGCTGAAAGTTGAAATCGTGATGGCTTATACCTAGGAATATAAGACATAGGCAACTTTTTTTTTTATCCTGAAAAATTCAAAGTTCTCATATTATAATGTATGATGCTCTTTCACAGCATAGCGGCTGAACCGATTCTAGCAGGAAAATTTCCAAAGCTACTTATCCGAACTCCACGCGGGCGAAGCCGCGGGCACAAGCTAGTTTATAATATATAATAGGATCGAACAATAGAAATTAACAATTTGAAAGTTGTAAGTGTATTTCTCCCATTGCAGAAGCACGCCTATGCAACGGTAATAAAGTTCACATTCTCGCGGGCCCACTGATGCAGTACATGCGCGCACTGCTGGCTAGCGATGATATCAGAGCACACAGAAGCTTGGCCACTCAGGTACTACTTAAGATTATAATAATAATATAATATATCCTCACGCCTTCCCACAAGGGTCCCCGAAGGGGTAGGCAGAGGTGTATAGGTAATACCCACACACCCACTTTCCGCCAGAGGTATATTAGGTGCCAACGTGACAGATGGCGAGTTCATCGCCGTTACTCGAGCACGACTATACATACGCCTTTGAATTTCTTCTCAGACGTATGCGGGTTTCCTCTCGATGTTTTCCTTCACCGTAAAGCTCGTGGTGTGACTAATCACTGTACTTAAGTTTAGAAAAACTCATTGGTACAGTCGGGATTCGAACTTGCGACCTTTGCGTCGCAAGCAACTGCTCTAACCACTCGGCCACCACGGCTCGATTACAATAACGCACGGCAAGATTATAATAATAATTATTATACATTATTGGGAGCTATGGTGGCCGAGTCGCCTGCAACACAAAGTTGTAAGTTCGAGTCCCGACTGAACCAATGAGTTTTCCTGAAAATTACAGTGTTTAATCACACCACAATCTTTACGGTGAAGAGAAATATCGAGAGGAAACCTGCATACGTTTGAGAAGATATACAAGGACGTATGTACAGTCGTGCTTGAGAAACGGGTATGGACTCGCCAATTGTCACAATGGCACCTAAAATGTGTCTCTGGTGAATTTTGTGGGTGCGTGGGTACTACACACATCTGCCTACGTCCCAGGAAGGCGTGAAGATTAATGAAATACTAAAACCAATATGATTTGACCTTATAACAAATTGGCTAGAGTAAAAATAGATAGAACACTTTCTACTAGGGTATTCTCAATATGTATATGCCTTTTTCACATGTCTTTCAAATGTCTTTTTCACAAAGGTATCTGGCAAGTGTGTAGTCCCAGGTGTGACTATTCCACAAGGGTATCGGAAGCGAAAAACAGGCACCCCATTCTCTACCTATCCCGTGAGGACTCACCGTAATGATATGTATTATAATTTAAACACATTAATATCTTTCCACAGCTAATGCAAAACGGCCGCGAGCTTCTATCTGTGCTCGCCCAAGAACTAGATGAGTTGTCCATCTCAATCCGGCTGCGTCTCCTCTCACCACCTCCTGTAAGCATCATATGGCTGCTGCTCTCCTCCGATCTCTGTCTGAACAAGTTCCTGCCTCTACCGAACACGCTACAACAGTTCTATGCCGCACACTTGGAGCTAACTTCAGACGAAAGCTACAGTGAAGTTAGCTACGGGTCGTGGAAGAAGTCCCCAGAGAAGGAGGACTATAAATCTGAGAGTTCGGACAGCAGTATTGACAAAGTTGGCCAGAACGTCTCCCAGATCAGCCTGAACAATGACGATGACAGCAAGCCGAAATTGAGGCCTATTTTAGGCGCCGGTGCAGGCTTACTAAGACAGGAGCAAGCCTTGTCCGTCACTCAGGACAACTTTGACACATGGACTACGAAGAATAACCTCAGCAAAAGGTATGATTTGAACTCCTGGAGGCAAACGGACGAGGAAAACGCAGAAGAGCAGGAGCCAGTGTTCAATCCGACAGTGTTGCCACCTACAGTGCAAAGTTACCCTGTCCCAGTGCCGGATTATCCCGTCCCAGTGAATGATTACCCTATCACAGTGCCTGATTACCCCCCACCGCGCTACAATTTCCAAGAGAACTTCACCAACTACTTGCAGCAAGGTGATGGTGCTTATATACAGAATCAGTATACCAACGCGACGCAGCCACACAACTCTCAAGGCGATTTCGTCCCTCAATATACTGACAGACAGCCCCAATTACCAGAGCGGGTCAACAGCGAAGTCCAAAAAAGCTGTCGCAGACCAGTAGAGAACTGGCGCAAGGAGAAGACTGAGCTGAAGGATGATCCGACCAAGAGACAGCGCAATTGGAAGAGGTCCAGAGACAACCTGGATGAGATGAAGGAAGAGAGTGACCATTCTCAGTCGGGGAGGCTGAACAGGAGGAATAGTGACGTCTCGGAGCCTGGGATTACGAAGGCACCCCAGAGGAGGCATGTGACCGAGGTGCCCAGGAACCACAAGTATTGGGATCATGATGACAGATGTGACAAAGATTATAATAGTTAGTGACAGAATGTAAAGTAAATTGAGTGTCGATAGATTTGAGATGGTACTTCAGTGTTAAGAGGCATTTTCTCTTTGTGAAGTTTCTCTCCATCTTGGCATTTGGCGTATGCTGGTAAGAATAACTTAATTTTAATATACACAAATAAATTATGCTATAGTACTTAGAATGAGTATCAAGCCAGACTCTTGCAATAAGAGGTCTACTAGTCCTTGGCAGGATTTGACACTGCGGTGGTGCCTACCTAGCCGGACTGTTGCAATAAGAGGCCTACCACCTAGTATGTGCACGTACACTAGTGCTTGGCTGGATATCTGACACTGCGGTGGTGCCTACCTAGCCGGACTGTTGCAATAAGAGGCCTACCACCTAGTATGTGTGCATACACTAGTGCTGGGCATAATTGAACCACCTAACTTTTGTACCAACTCGATCTATCGATATCTCTCAACTTTAAGGACCTGACTTAATATTAGGCATATAATTAGTGAAATTTAAAGTGCTAGTGTTGTAGTATTTTCTTATTCTGTCATAGTGATGTGACAAAATTCATAAGGTGTTAATATATAGCCTGTCAATATATAAATATAATATTTCAAAATTGTATGTATATAATTACTTAGGTGAATTTCATCAGTGAATAGTGAATTTGAATGTTAAATTGTCTGTGTGAGAAACATATATTAAAGAAGTACTGTTGTTCAGGCTAGGGGTCATCCATAAACTATGTCACAAAAAAAAACGAAGTATTATATTATATGAAGCGATATTCAAACTGCTAACGTTAACCTTTAAACTATTTGCAACTCTATCTGTATAAAGTTTGAATATACTTTTCCACTGTTTTGGATTTTAAACTTAAAAATACAATAACATATAACATTACTAAGAACGGCTGGGAGTAAAAAAAAGGTTTATTAAATTCGTGTAACGTAATCTATGGATGGCCCCTTGTAACTAAAACGCATAAATACCGAATATTATTGGATTTTATAATTTTTAATGGTCACAATTGGAATAACACTTAATATATGCAATAGTGTTTTAAGAAAGCATAGGACAAAGATATTTATGAAAAATTCTCACATTCAATAAATATTCTATTCTCTTGATAATAGTGTAAAGTGTAATAAATATATTGGTGCAGAAAAATCTTAGAGTCCTTCGACACAAGACTTAACTGGAATGCTATCTGTTTTTATACACATTTCATTAATATCTAACGCAAATTAACAAAAAAAAAATTGGTTGTCTGTAAAGTCGGTTTACGGATACATTTACGTGATAACGTGATGGAGTGAAAGAGAGGTAGATGCATTACAAGCCGATCGTGCCTCTCTATCGGCTCAGGCTGAACGTTACAATGAGTCATGCTTTTTCGTGAGTGCAGCCGGCGTTCATAGATTTATAAGACGTTATCACTACAATAAAATGCTCCCAAAAATTGCAGTTTCTCACAGAATGTCAAACTCCCACAATATCTTCCAAGCATCCACACTAAAATATTATTTTAAACATAGGTTGTTCTAAAAATCCCCATATTGTGTTATCTATCAAGACACATAGGCTGTGGTAATGTTGGATCCCTGACCCATGGTTTCGCTCCTGTAAAATTTTATTAATACAATAGTTTTTTTACTATACATACGCCTTTGAATTTCTTCTCAGACGTATGCAGGTTTCATCTCGATGTTTTCCTTCACCGTAAAGCTCGTGGTGTGACTAATCACTGTACTTAAGTGCAGAAAAACTAATTGGTACAGTAGGGATTCGAACTTGCGATCTTTGTGTCGCAGGCAACTGCTCGAACCACTCGGCCACCACGGCTGTTAATATTTTATTATTATTATTAGTTTTTTTACTGGTTTAAAACATATCCAGATAAAAAATCTCTTCGCCAAATGACATCCAAATCCTTGCAGCCGGTGTGTAGTGATTGAACAACAATTATTCTTTCAAAATTACACATTTCTTTTAGTAGAATAATACATCTCATAGTCTTGGCATTTTATATTTATTTTTTAATACAATTGGTTGTGTTTTATATACTTGCTCAATACATAACTATGTACTACTTAATCAAGGAACGTGAAACCAGCGTGTATGAAGAGACTGATGAAAGTGGATGACGCGGAAGAGTTATGTATGTCTAGAGATCTTATGTACTTAGCACCTGATAAATGACAAATATATAGTGCCGATATAATATGTAACAGAATGCACTGAATGTTCTATGATTTGTGAAAGGGAATTTGAACTGTTTACCCAGTGTTTTTAAGTCGATAATCGGGTGAGCATTCGGTTACCTTTCTATTTTTAAACTTAACTTTAAAAATCTATTAATTTTGTTCTGTTAGTTGAAATAGATAAACATAATAATACTTTGGAATGATTTCATACAAATGAAAACTTTACAAAAAGGACTGGACAATGATATTACATGCTTATAAAGATAGTGCCATCCACCAAGACGCGCCCCACTATCCTCCCCTATAGTGCATAGTGTAAGTGTGCAACCTTCCACTAATGTTTGAGTATTGTCGGTACACACTGATTACCTATGAGTGCACACGCACACTACAATTAATAGACTCGGGTCATACCCTGCATCCCGCTACCCCCTCGACTAGAAATTGGTGGGGCACGTCTTGGTGCTTGGCACTCTGTATCGCTGGGTAATACCGCACTATGAGAACTGAACGTTGATATTGGTAAATAATGTGTGAAAGGGACAGGTATATAGATATATAACTTGTGCCTTGCGGTTTCACTCGCATAAATTTGATTTGGTTGTTCGCGAAACTAGTTGGTCGCGCCTAAGGTGGGGACTTAATGCCAGATATCCCACTTAATTAAATTTCTTTTTTTCTGAGCGTTCTATATTCAAATTATGTTAGATTTATTTCTTCTTTTTAATGTAAACTATTGAAGTATCTCCTGCCAGTATCGCCACAGGTGCTATAAAAACTTATTTTGATGTTTATTTTTAATTTTAATTTAAATTGTGATGTAACTCTATTACACTATAATGTTTTCCCTTGTCTTGTCCCAATCTGGTGTCTGTAACGCATAATGATAAATAATAATTTAAAATATTTAGTATTATATAGATTATAAGTTGGTAGGAAGAATAGAATGGCATTTTTTTATTTGTCACATTGATTCATAATTGCCTACGCTACTCGGTTGCTGCGGTGGTCGCTGTTCTATGTCAGGGTAAGAAAGTCTACATTTGCTTGCACCGCGGAAGTTATTATGTCATACCATAATTGCAATTAAAACGCGACAAAATACCCCATCGACGTTCGCACAGTTATTGTTGATCGCAACAGAAAATATTTGATTACTGAATTTGAGATAACATATTTGATTCGAACTTCATAATAATCAGGCCTTTGAAACGGTTTGATGTCGATATGAAAGTACATTTTAAGTCAAAGGTTTAATACTACCGGTGCCCCACGGCTTCACCCGCGAACAAATTATAATATTAACGTTTATTTTTTCAATAAACATAAAACGGAATCTTCCTTCCAAGGACCATGTTACTCGGTAAAGATGTAGCTTTGGTGAAAGAGTTTTTTTAAATTGTTAATTTTTTAGTTAAATCGTAACAAAGTAACGAATAATCAAATATTTCCCCTAATGAACTAGCGGTCCCTCCCGGCTTCGCACGCGAAGACATATTTTTTATAAATTAAAATAGCCTATGTCACTCAGGGTGAATGTAGCTTTCCAATGGCGAAAGAATTTTTCAAATCGGTCCAGTAATTTCGAAGCCTATTCAATACAAATATACTTACATACAAATGTTTCCTCTTTATAATATTAGTATAGATATCCTTCTTATATAATATATGTATATCCTCACGCCTTCCCACAAGGGTCCCCGAAGGGGTAGGCAGAGGTGTATAGGTAATACTCACACACCCACGTTTCGCCAGAGGTATATTAGGTGTCAACGTGACAGATGGCGAGTCCATCGCCGTTACCGTTATCCTTGTTGTCCCAAGTTAGTTTAATCTCATATTTAGTTCTGCTCAGTGCTTTAGTTCCTAAAGGTATTTAGGTCGACTAAATTGACAAAGATCTACTCCGACTGTACACGCAGACCGCCGCAGTTATTGTAGCAAAAGAATATGAATTTCTCAAGTTATGGAAAATCTTGTACCTGTACATGTAATATTAGCACAATTGATAAGTTACAAATATATAATAATATATCCTCACGCCTTCCCACAAGGGTCCCCGAAGGGGTAGGCAGAGGTATATAATATAATATATATATGTATAGGTAATACCCACACACCCACTTTCCGCCAGAGGTATATTAGGGTGTAGTTTATAATTTTATATAGAAATCCGATGCGAGGTCCGAATGATGTTTTGATGCAAAATCTCGTGTCACTGATCAGAAATCACTGATCGTCATCATTGATCTTGTTTATAGACGAAGACGCGCCCCACTATTCTTCCCTATAGTGTACAGTGTAAGTGTGCAACCTTCCACTAATGTGTGAGTATTGTCGGTACACACTGATTACCTATGAGTGCACACGCACACTACAATTAATAGACTCGGGTCATAATCCCCGCATCCCGCGACCCCCTCGACTAGAAGAGGTGGGGCGCGTCTTCGTAGATGGCACTATATGTATGTAAGTTACGTACAATAATAGTTATTTTATACAGGTGTCTCGGAAAATGTACAGTGAGGCGTATTGACAGAAATTAAATTAAAAAAAAAACCTTATTTTCGTATAAAAATCTGGTGCGCGAAGGATAAAGTAGAAAATGTCTAATTTCTTTTAGGTTTTTATTATTTTCTGAAAAAATCCATAAATTAATAAACTATGTTTCAGAATGAGTATTACTCCCTTTAATAATGTTGTCATTGTGTCATCTTCGGAGCTATATGTTTTATTGCATCGTCATGAGGATATACTCACAACACCCTATAACTTGTAGAAGACAACTGGTCTATTTACTGAGACATCCTGTATGTATAATTAGCACAATATCGTTAACGTACTGCAATGTGACAGCCATAGTAATATTTCATAATAATTTCGCTTGAATTGCCACGATGATGTCGGTATGTGCAGATGTGGCGCTCCAAGCGGACGATAATCTAACTAAACTCTAAGTTTTGACATATGTATGTGTGTATCGTTTGAGTATGATGACGGAAGTAGCAGATGTGGCGCTGCTAGCGGTCAAAAAAGGAACTAAATTAGCTGTTTCCTGTTGACATTCATACTGGTTGCTTCGGAACGCAACCCAAACGGATGTGTAGCTCAATACCTGAGCCGCCTTAGCCTTTGCTTTAGAAATAATTAAAAGTAGATTAAATATTTAGATGCAATTTTGTATAATGGTATCTACTATGCTTAATTGGATGTAGTCTATAGTCGTCTAAATTATATGTACATATTTTTATGAATCCTAAAAAGTATTTGAATAAACAGCTTGTGTGTATATGAAAATTAAAATAAGCCAGTGAAAGTCCCATCAAAATCGGTCCGGCCTTGTCTCCGAGAGCTAGAACAAAGCGACAGACAGACGAAAATACATAATGCGCTTTCTCAAGTAATGAGTTTTTTTTTTGTATAAAGATTATGTTATCAAAGTGAGCCGGACTCTGACGTGTACGATAAATATTTACCTTTGAATAATAACATAAAAATTTGAAACATAAAAAGCGTTTAAAACTTCCCAATTCAGTCAACACTTAATTTAAAATTGTATAATTAAGAATTACTCTTAACTATATTAGGTAATGTATAAATAAAATATGGATAATATTACGGTAGATTTTCTAAGAGTTGCAACCATACATTTATTTCTCCTTTTAATGTTCGCATATTGCAAGCCGAAAATGTATTTCATATGTAATATCTCATATTAGTTTTGGACATTGAAAAGACATTTAGCGAAATTCTTGTGTTATATTAATTATTCACGCATTATTGATTTACCCCACTGTGTCATAGGGCTACCACAATATACATTTAATACAAGATTGCATTGCATACAGACAGCATAATTAATATATTTACGAGATGTGACAGCCCTACATTTCCTTATTTAACTTGTAAAGCCTAAGGTTGCCACAAAATCGCACAAGTAAGTTCTCTGTATCTGCATGATTGTTTAAAGAATGTTAAACACGTGACAACCCTAGATTTTCTTTTGTCATCTTTTTATTTAAACTGTAATACAATGATGGTCCGACAGTCAAGGAATTTTGAATGAATGAAGGAATGCATTCGTTCAAATCCATTCTTTCATTCGTTCATCCTGGGCTGTTAACACGAAACAGTTAAACCATAATATGGAACAAAGTACTGTTAATTTAATTAGATGTTATTGTGTAAATTCGTACAGTTCGCTTCGTTTAAAGATGAGAGATGGTAATGATTTAATTTAAATTATGTAACCTCGAATAAAGATTGAAATTGAATTTCATTTAATGACTTTTATTTTTCCTTGACATGAATATAGCATAAATGCAGTTGAGATGCGTTCCTTTCCAAAAATGTGCGGAGTCCGAAATGAAGAGATTTGAAAAACCACTGGCGTGACGAGGGTGTGATTGTAAAGATGAAGAAAATAATAAAAGATTTTTTTAATCTGTGACTTAAAGATAAAAATAAAAGTCTTATAAACAGCTGGCATTACAGCCCATTTTATTTCCACATAAAGCATGACAAGTTTGTCACAACGAATACATTGGCGAATCTTAGATAATATTGGCTTCGAGGACCTTATATATACATACATACATATAATCACGCCTCTTACCCATAGGGGTAGGCAGAGACCACTTCTTTCCACTTGCTACGATCCTTACATACTTGTTTCGCTTCGTCCACTTTCATTATTTCCTTCAGACATGCTCTTCGGTTTAGGGTACTTTTGACCTGGCCTTTTTTTTCATTTATCCTTATATCTAACTTTATAATAATAGTTAAATGCAGCCCCGGATCTAAGGGGGCAAACCGGGGCACTTACCCCGGGCGGCAGTTCCAAGAAAAGACAAGAATTTTAAATATCAGACAAATTAAGCCTGTCTTCCTACAATATCATAGGTTTTTATCGAATAATCGAATCCTTACTTCCCTCATCCTAATTCCCTAATCCTCCTCACGCCTTCCCACAAGGGTCCCCGAAGGGGTAGGCAGAGGTGTATAGGTAATACCCACACACCCACTTTCCGCCAGAGTTCCTTATAATCCTTACTTAATTTTATAAATGTGAATGTAAGTTTGTTTGTTACGCTTTCACGTAAGAACTACTAAGCCGATCATCATAAAACTTTGTACACATATTCTTGGAGGTATTAGAAGTAACATAGGATACTTTTTATTGAAAAAAAAAATCATTTTTACGAAAGATAAAAAGCCGTCCACGCCGACGAAGTCGCGGGCTATTCTTAAATATGTTTAAAACACGTACATATCATCACGCAAGTCCCTAAAGGGGTAGGGATAGTATAGAGCGCCAGTTCTCTCTAGACTTACATTCCTCTTTCACTTCGTCCACACTCATCAGCCTCTTCATACATGCTCGTCGGTTTCGAGTACTCTTGACGTGCCTTGAGCGTCCGTATAGAGCCGTGGTGGCCGAGTGGTTCGAGCAGTTGCCTGCGACGCAAAGGTCGCACGTTCGAATCCCGACTGTACCAATGAGTTTTTCTGAACTTAAGTACAGTGATTAGTCACACCACGAGCTTTACGGTGAAGGAAAACATCGAGAGGAAACCTGCATACGTCTGAGAAGCAATTTAAAGGCGTATGTATAGTCGTGCTTGAGTAACGGCGATGGACTCACCATCTGTCACGTGGGCACCTAATATACCTCTGGCGGAAAGTGGGTGTGTGGGTACTACCTATACACCTCTGCCTACCCCTTCGGGGACCCTTGTGGGAAGGCGTGAGGATAATATTTTATTATTATTATATTTCTATACGCTCACTTTGTTTTTCAATACATACTAAGTGATTTATGTCCGCATCTTAAACCTTTAATGGTCGCGCTATGAGCGATACCAAGTTATATTTTACTAGCTGTGCCCGCGACTACGTCGGCGTAGGCAGCTTTTAAACCTTTCGTAAAAAAAAAATCTTTTTTTTTTCAACAAAAAGTATCCTATGTTACTTCTAATACCTCCGAGAATATGCGTACAAAGTTTTATGATGATAGGTTAAGTAGTTTTTTCGTGAAAGTGTAACAAACAAACTTACATTCACATTTATAATATTAGTAAGGATTTAGCAATTTCCATAATAAAAAATTGTTGACACCCCTGGTGTTGCAATTGCCTTATTGCCACTTCTGTCAAAAAACTACTTAACCATCTTGGATCCGGGGCCATAAAGTACACTAGTAGGAACTTAATAATATGTATATACTATATAATATACTTACCTATGGCGCTGCGATCGTGTTTCACAAAATTAATTGTTTTCACTTGAGCAACGCTGAGCGGGACAACTGGTTTTCATATAAATCTAAAATTTCATATGTAAACACCTAATACTTAGCATAAAGCAGAATCCCTCAAGAATAGACAGAGACAATATTACACTCTATACTTACTTATGAATATAATACGTTCAGAAACAAGCAGATAAGGCAATTTTTACAAAATCTTGAATTATATTAAGCACATCAATTTCATATTTATAATAATATTTCCTATATTATACTAACACTAGCTGTACCCTCCCAGACTTCGCTGTGGATATGTGACTGATGCAAAAAATATATAAAAACAATCCTTGATGCGGATTATATATCATGCTACTAAAACTTCAGCTCGATCGGTGCAGAACTTTTCGAGTTTTTGAAGCGTACACAAACCAACATAACATTTTTATATATATAGATATATTTAAGTGCCAACGTGACAGATGGCGAGTCCATCGCCGTTACTCAAGCACGACTATACATACGCCTTTGAATTGCTTCTCAGACGTTTGTAACGAAATGTATTAATGTATTCGCCAGACCACGGTTAGTTAGATAATGTGATGTGATAGAATCACGCGTTCACCCACATAATTGGCATGCGAATGTATCCGTAGGTTTTTGTATATATTTGATACCTAAATCATCTAAAAACTATCAAATACAATAGTAAATAAGCCGTGGTGGCCGAGTGATCGAGTAATTGCCTGCGACACAAAGATTGCACGTTCGAACTCGAAACTTTCGCACTTCGAAAGTACAGTGATTAGTCACACCACGAGCTTTAGGGTGGAAAACAATCATATTTAGGTGCCTAAGATGCAAATACCCTAGTTTGCATGTTACCTAAGCACCAAAATATACCTGATTCTACATACATATCATCACGCCAAGTCCCTAACGGGGTAGGCAGAGAGTATAGAGCGCCAGTTCTCTCTAGACTTACATACCTCTTTCGCTTCGTCGACATTCATCAGCCCGTTCCCGTCCTTGAGCGTCCGATCGATTTGATCCAGTTAGTTGGAACGTGGTCTTTCTCTGGCTCTTCTTGCACACACTTTTGCTTTGTATATCTGTTTCGTCAATCTTTCTTCACTCATCCTTTCAATGTCTCCAAACCAACGTAACATGCCTTTCTTCATCTTTACAATCACACCCTCGTTCACGCCAGTTGATTAGCGAATTACTTCATTGCGGATTCGATCTCAACTGCTTTTATACCTAAATATATATGTTTCGACTCTGCCTACCCATTCGGGGACGTTCGTGGTAAGGCGTTAAGATATTGGTATCATTTACACACACATGATTCTCGTCATACACGCTACTGTATATATCAAATGCTTGACCTACTGTATGGCGCAGGTAATGGGGTGGGTGAGCAGATAGTTGAGCAGCACCGGGGTGCCGGCAGCCACTTCGAAGTTCAAATTGTCCTCGGCTTCCTCCGCGTCAGCTGCGTCGTCCGATGATATGGACATTTTCTCGCTAGTTTCAATCAAACGATCTGTTGAGGTGTTGTCACCAGGCACTGTGTGTGTGAATACCTGGAATTAATTTATACGTGTATTCATATTATAATAATAATATATCTTCACGCCTTCCCACAAGGGTCCCCGAAGGGGTAGCCAGAGGTGTATAGGTAATACCCACACACCCACTTTCCGCCAGAGGCATATTAGGTGCCAACGTGACAGATGGCGAGTCCATCGCTGTTACTCAAGCACGACTATTCATACGTCTTTGAATTTCTTCTCAGACATATGCAGGTTTCCCCTCGATGTTTTCCTTCACCGTAAAGCTCGTGGTGTGACTAATCACTGTACTTAAGTTCAGAAAAACTCATTGGTACAGTCGGGATTCGAACTTGTGACCTTTACGTCGCAGGCAACTGCTCGAACCACTCGGCCACCACGGCTTTTCATATTAAAATAATAATATATCATATTAAAATTTGTATTCATATTAAAATAATAATATATCTTCACGCCTTCCCATAAGGGTCCCCGGGGTAGGCACTTATAAAACGTCGAAAGAGTCGCCCCCCGTTGAGGTTTTCCCTGGAGAGTACAGCATGGAGTTCTTCACTAAGGGTGTGAAAAGATTCCTGCAGGGCCGGCAACGCGCGAGTGATACCCCTGGAGTTGCAAGCGTCCATAGGCGGCGGTAACCGTGCACCATCAGCGGACCGCATGCTTGATTGCCACCCGCGTGATATAAAAAATAGTTATAATAATAATTTATTTTCATAATGTTATTAATTGGTTTTCTATAATAAAAAGGAATATTATGAAGCCGTGGTGGCCGAGTGGTTCGAGCAGTTGCCTGCGACGCAAAGGTCGCAAGTTCGAATCCTGACTGTACCAATGAGTTTTTTCTGAACTTAAGTACAGTGATTAGTCACACCACGAGCTTTACGGTGAAGGAAAACATCGAGAGGAAACCTGCATACGTCTGAGAAGAAATTCAAAGGCGTATGTATAGTCGTGCTTGAGTAACGGCGATGGACTCGCCATCTGTCACGTTGGCACCTAATACCTCTGGCGGAAAGTGGGTGTGTGGGTATTACCTATACACCTCTGCCTACCCCTTCGGGGACCCTTGTGGGAAGGCGTGAGGATATATATATATATATATATATATATATATTATAAAAAGGAAAGATTTGTATGTAAGAATGTTTGTAACGAATTGGCTCAAAAGTTCTGGACCGATTTAAAAAAAATTTCACCATTTGAATGCTACATTATCACTGATTAATATAGGCTAAAAAAAAATTATGCCAAAATGTTTAAAAAAAAATTATGTCCACCCGTGCGAAGGCAGGACGGGCCGTTAGTCTTAATAATATGTTACTTTCTTACTGTAGCGACATGTTGTACATGTATGTAGTGCATTGTGTTACGACGGCACTGCCCACCCCGCAGTCAGTCGCCTCTATGATGTTGTGCCGTTTACATGTAACTTACAACTAAACATAGTCAATTCAGTTCTGAATTCTTTTATTTCACACTCAACCTTCACTAACAGTACGTATGCTGGATACCTACACAACCATCAATTATATATAGATAAGTATAACGTACATTACTAATATTATAAATGTTTGTAAGTTTGGATGTTTGGATGTTTGGATGTTTGCGGTTCTTTCACGGCCAAACGGCTCAACCGATTTGGCTGAAAGTTGAAATGGTGATAGCTTATACCTGGGTCCTAGGAACAGGACATAGGCAACATTTTTTTTTTACCCTGAAAAAATCAAAGTTCTTATATTATAATGTTTCTTTCTATTCTAGCAGGAAAAGTTCCAAAGCTACTTTTTCGAACTCCACGCGGGCGAAGCCGCGGGCATAAGCTAGTTGTGAATAATTTAACATGTGTTTTTGCTTAGTTTAAGAGTACTCGAAACTGACGAGCATGTATGAAGAGACTGATGAATGTGGACGAAGCGAAAGAGGTATGTAAGTCTAGAGAGAACTGGCGCTCTATACTCTCTGCCTATGCCGTTAGAGACTTGACGTGATGATATGTATGTGTGTATGTATGTTTTTGCTGAGTTTCC
The DNA here is from genome assembly GCA_016069955.1 of Drepana arcuata. Taxonomy (NCBI): domain Eukaryota; kingdom Metazoa; phylum Arthropoda; class Insecta; order Lepidoptera; family Drepanidae; genus Drepana; species Drepana arcuata. The sequence continues at coordinate 17,214 of JACCPG010005665.1, forward strand.
AGCATGAAACACGAGAAAGAGGTAGACAAGGAGGTTGTAACGTCTCCATATAAACACAGACTTAATAGATACAGGCAGGCACAATTAGACTACATTTAGGTACATACTATCACACTAAATCCCTAACTATCACTTGATATTGATCCCCGTAAGGACTCTGCGTGAAATGTATGTATGTTGTCTCTCGTAGCGTGAGTTCCGGGAACTTCTGCTACTTACCCGGGCAGCGCGAGACCTAGGCGTCCAGCCAGGAAAAAAAAACTACAGAATTTCTAGTTCTTACGTCGTCATCCTCCTCTGGCTCGCGGAGAGGCTGCTGGGGCGGCGCGTGCGCATAGTGCGTGGAGTACTCGCTCCCGTCAGATTCGTAGCAGTCACTATCCTCGTACTCGAAGTAACGACTCTGAAACATTTCATATACTTAAATACATCAAAATGTCATAATAATATTGTTATTATATACCTAATGATGTGAAAATAGAGCCGTGGTGGCCGATTGGTTCGAGGAGTTGCCTGCGACGCAAAGGTCGCAAGTTCGAATCCGACTGTACCAATGAGTTTTTCTGAACTTAAGTACAGTGATTAGTCACACCACGAGCTTTACGGTGAAGGAAAACATCGAGAGGAAACCTGCATACGTCTGAGAAGAAATTCAAAGGCGTATGTATAGTCGTGCTGGAGTAACGGCGATGGACTCGCCATCTGTCACGTTGGCACCTAATATACCTCTGGCGGAAAGTGGGTATGTGGGTATTACCTATACACCTCTGCCTACCCTACCCCTTCGGGGACCCTTGTGGGAAGGCGTGAGGATATATATTATATATATAAGTGCCCATCTAGGCCTATGTGAAATAAAATATTTTGATTTTGATAGTCCGGGTAAAACTGATACCCCTTGCGGTACCTACTCGGCGTGATGATATGTTTTACACACACACGAGCACGTACCTACATCCAATGAGGTTTAATTCTTTATTACATCAATGCCTACATCACACGAATATCTGCCCTTCGCGGAAATCGAACCCGCCCCCTGAACGTTCTCAATGACTGCAATCAGGAGCCATGAAGAGTTTATTGGCACGCTAATCGCAACAAAATTATTCCAATATAAGTCTTAGATTTGTTGATGATTATTAATTTCGTGCGTATGCCAGTCAGCCGTCATCGCGGATCATGGAATGACACTCCATTATACTGTTCGTGTAATATGCTTCTAACAATACAAACCACGTAATGTAAAATTAGTGCCATCCACCACGAAGACGCGCCCCACTATTCTTCCCAATAGTGTACAGTGTAAGTGTGCAACCTTCCACTAATGTTTGAGTATTGTCGGTATACACTGATTACCTATGAGTGCATACGCACATTACAATTAATAGACTCGGGTCCCCCGCATCCCGCGACCCCCTCGACTGGGAATTGGTGGGGCGTGTCTTCGCGGATGGCACTATCTGTACTGCCGTACAATACTTGAGCGTGACTTCCGTTATTATTATTAATTACCTATAGTTTTCGCCGACCATCAAGTGGGACGTATGCCGCCCTAGTACCAAAAGAATATTGCATTACTTAGTTAATACCCTATGAGGTCACTGTGTGAAGACTAGTTATTATTAGACTTAGACAATAAACCTAGTTTAGCGACCACTCACGTGTCGGGCCATAGGTCATTTAAATATACACAAATAAGGAAATGGGTCACATTCAGAGGATGACCTCATAGTGACTTTTGTATACCAACAATGTACCTATACGATTCTAATGATTAATATATATATAACGCTGATTATAAAAGGTATGCTATGTCCGCTTCAAGAGTTAAAGAAGCAATGAACGTCGTTCGTTTGTTGATTGTCATAAGTGAATTGACTTACGTGAAATGACATTTAGTTTTTATCATAATGTTGGAGAAATTGTACGAGAAATGTCGTGCTCCATTCTACAATCTACTGCAAAACCTTAATTTAATATTGTTATTAATTTAGGGAGAGGAACCTTAAAACTTGTTTTCAAAAAGCACTGTTATTAACTTTAGCATGAAAATAAATGTTACATGTCTAACCATAATAATTATATGTCAAATCGCTAAAGGTTGACAACCTTAAGCGTTATACTTAACGTTACATCATAACAAGAGTGTATCGGAACGACGAAAATCAGGAGTACCAACATGACCGCACACAAAAATGAAAACCAAACCAGAGTAGTCCTGTCAAAACATAACGAGTTTGTGTGTGTGACCGTGATATAATAAATAGTTACATTAAGACAATCGTCACACACAAATGATTTCGTGAAAACAGCATAAATCCTTGATGTCACAATACTAGTTAATGCATCGTACACGACAGTTCGGAAACTCTAAACTAAATTGCAATTGCGATGTTACTACTGTGTTAGCATTGTTCTTTGTGTTGTGAACCATGGCTGTGGCACTGGCGAACGACTCGCCTAAATACAAAAACAGTTTGATATGCTGCAGCCCTCGGAGTGCCGAGGTCAACTCTAGAACTGCCTCGTCATCCTCCACCTCTGGCTGTGTATCAGCTGACGAAAGTTACGACTCGAATTACATACCAAAGTCAATAGCGAACAAAAAGCTAAAAATACACAGCTCAGCGACGCGGGAGGAGATCGAAAAGGCCATACAGCAGTGCAAGGAATTGGTATTGAGTAGTCCACAGTGTTCCGAGGAGCGAAAATGGCTAGTACGTTATCTGGTAGAGCTGAGGCTGAGACTGGAAGACTTGAAGGACGAATCACAGGCGAGGATGCGCGTCTCCATCAAGGGACATCACTTCGAACAACAGATAAACCCTAGCAACAGGAAACAGTACTGCGATCATTGCAGTGGGGTTATATGGAGCATTGTACAAGGCTCGTATATATGCACTGACTGTGGATACTTGTGCCACTACAAATGTGTAGACCACATATGCAGGGTGTGTGCGCACGTCATCATGACCGAAAAGGGACACTTTGAGATGAATATATGCCCCGAAAAAGGTTTAGCTACACAAAATTACAAATGTGCAGAGTGCCATACAGCATTGACATTTAAAGATACGTGGAATGAACCCCGTCTTTGCGATTACACTGGACTGTATTTCTGTGCAACCTGTCATTGGAATGATATGAGTTCTATTCCGGCAAGAGTTGTACATAACTGGGATTGGGAGAAGAGATGTATATCACGGGTTGCATACCAAATGCTAACTCTATCTTGGGAACGGTCTTACATAGATATAGAAACAGTTAACCCTAGGCTATTCAGTTTTATAGCGGAGTTAGAATGGGTCCATAAGATGCGGAAAGATCTGGAATGGATGCGGAGATACTTATGTGCTTGCAGTGAAGGAACAAGCCTGCTATCACCTCTTTTTGTGCAACTTGGAGATGTCAATAAAAAATACAGCATGGCTCACCTGCAGGCCATCAATGATGGATCATTGGAGACGAAACTGACAGAACTGACTGAAGTATGTCGTGCACACATAACAAATTGCCCGTTGTGTTCAGGAAAAGGCTATATTTGTGAAGTATGTACAAATAACGAGGTGTTGTACCCTTTTGATAGTGGTGCGTTGATGTGCGACAAATGCAACTCACTCTTCCACAGGGGTTGTTGGTTGAGAAAAGGGCAGAAGTGCATCAAATGCAACCGCATTGAGGAACGTAAGAAAAGCATGCCACACCCTACTGGACCAATAGAATCAACTCCTGAATTTGACATTGATAAGTTTGTGGATACTCAATGAATGAATATATGACTGATAATTAGTAATTAAAATTGAGCCTTAATCAGTAATAATTTTGATAAAGTTTTATAAATATCTGCTTCACGCCTTTCCATAAGAGTTCCCGAAGGGTAGGCCGAAGTGTATAGGTAGTACCTACACTACACTTCAGCAGGAAATATATTTTAGGTGCCAAAGTGACAGAGGTTAAGTCCACCGCCATTGCTCAAGCGCGACTATACATACGCCTTTGAATTTCTTCTCAAACGGATTATTGTACTTTTGTAATTATATGTATAAAAATAGATATACCTCAGTTAGTATTTAAGGGCGAAGGCAACACTTAACAAATTAACTAAATGCCTACCCATTGGCGTATATTTATTATATTCTTGTCTGGTGGTCAGAGACCAAATGAAAAAGGGTGGCATCAGAGACAAGATATCGCCCCTACAACATATAGAGTTGAATTAGCTTTGGGGAGCCTTAATCATGCAGTAAAGCAGCTCTGTCATACGATTTTTCTGCAGCTGATATTGCCATACAAATTATATTGGATGGCGTGAGCGTGAACAGAGAGTTTTACCTAGGGAGTCAGCTGATTTAATACTACTGGCTCTGTGCAAGGCGCTTGTGAAAACATATTATATATCTTGAGAACTCGAGATTTTTTAGGTTGTGTTGTTAACATTAAATTGTTCAGTTGTCTTTTCGATTCTATATTTATCTGTAAGAAATGACCTATTATCGTATAGTTTAACATCTTGGGAGACTGAATGTTCATTGTTCAACATGAAAAGCCCGCCTCATGTTTTTTTTTATTATAAAATAATGAACTTTGAACCTAGTACATATTTTTTTTTTTTTTTTTTTTTTTATACCACTTGGGTGGCAAACAAGCATGCGGTCCGCCTGATGGTAAGCGGTTACGGTTATATATTGGGTAGCGTCATGTTTGGAGTAAAATACATAAATGTCTTTAAGTACAGTAATACAATAATGCCATATGAATAATGTTTGATCAAACTATCCTTAGGACACCAAGTCATAATCTGTAGATAATATTAAATCGCTTATATTTTAAATATTCTGTAACATATTATTTTTAAACTTGTTTGTACATCGATATTGTGAAAGTATATATGAGTAATTTTATACTATTCTGTTTTTGAAACAAAAATAGAAGATGGTTATTATTCTGTGTTATCAAAAAGAAGAATAGAATATATCCTGTAAGTAATTATTCTGTGTTTAAAGAAGTTTGATGAACTATACTAGTAGTTGTGTTGCAAGCATCCCTAAGCTACAGTTACATCATATTACCCTAGTAAATTTTAGTACCAGCGAAACAAAAAACAGCGAAGCGAAAAACAATTTCTACTAATTTTTTTCTGTACATAAATGCCAATTGGCTATTTTGTTAGTAAGACATTCAAATTTCTCAGTGCAGATACCGTTCTAGCTGAGTTAAGATATGTTTGAAATGTTAAAAAAATATTCAGGAGTACATATTATGTTTCGAATGTGTTTTAACAACTGTAAAATAATAATAATAGTTTAAAAAAACTAAAAAAATACACTTTTTATAGAAAATCCAACTAAAAAATAATGAAAAATGTTTAAAATATTGAATTGTCATCGGTCCTTAATAAGTATGCCAAATTTCGAGTTAATCCGACGTTTTGAAGGGGGTTAAAATCACGTTCAAAGATTCCGTTACATACTAACACACATACGTCTCAAGCTCATAAAAGCGTATTAATAAAATATACAATAGAATTTAAAACTTGTATAAAAGGCATTGCATACTTTATAGTCACCACAATAAGGTCTATAGTTCCATGAATGAAAATCAAGCAGTATATTTAAATTCACTTTTGTACATTAAGGAGTTGATACTGAATATTAAGTGTCATTAAATCATGTAAATAACCATACAAACATATCATCGCGAATATTCTCTCACGGGGTAGAAAGAGAGAGCCATCAGTCTTCTCTACGGACCTCTTTCGCTTCGTCCACATTCATTATCTTCATACATGCTCGCCGGTTGCGAGTACTCTTGGCGTTTGAGTGTCCGATCGATTTGATCCAGGTAGTTGGAACGTGGTCTTCCTCTGCCTCTTCTTGCACACTTTCGCTTTGTATATCTGTGTCGTCAATCTTTCTTCACTCATTATTTCTGTATGTCCAAACCAACGTAACATGCCTTTCTTCACGTTTAAACATTAGATGTAATTATAGTTTTATTAATTAAAATCTATTCGGTGCTGTGAATTTATAATTTGGCAATAATATGTAATTTTAAGTATATTCTGTATTAAGCTTTTACTGCTTAGAAATTGGGAATTTTATTGCGAAAATTGTTGATCTGTGTTTTCAAACAATATTAAAAAGTGAAATAGTTGAAAATTATCGTTTTTTTTTTCTAATATTCTTATATATATATCCTCACGCCTTCCCACGAGGGTCTCCGAAGGGGTAGGCAGAGGTGTGTAGGTAATACCCACACACCCACTTTCCGCCAGAGGTATATTAGGTGCCAACGTGACAGATGGCGAGTCCACCGCCGTTGCTCAAGCACGACTATATACATACGCCTTCGAGTTTCTTCTCAATCGTTTTACACACTAACTACTGAAGTTCAGAAAAACTCATTGGTACTGGTTTATTAAACCTATATGAGACTTATTAATATTCAAAATCAAAATCAAAATCTTTTCATTCCACATAGGCCCAGATGGGCACTTATAAAACGTCGAAAAAGAAGCACGGTTCGGGTTGGTCGCTTCCATATATATGTTCCAATATTAATGTTTTCACATATATATATTGAATTAGTATATTAGTATAGTATATTGTAGAGCCGTAGTGGCCGAGTGGTTCGAGTAGTTGCCTTCAACACAAAAATTGCGAGTTCGAATCCCGACTGTACAAATTTTTTTTAGACAACAAGGGTGGCAAACAAGCATACGGCCCACATAACGAGAAAGCCTATTTACGCTTACAATACCAAAGTATCACTTGCGCGTTGCCACTCTGTGTTCGGAGAGTTATAGTGCGTTGGCAGCATAATGGGTTTAATCCCTCCAACACATTGTAACATTCCTCCCCCCTCCCCAAGGAGATCATTACTGGAAACCTTAAAGAATAAGTCCTCACCTGGCACTCCAGACACCTGCAGGTCTCCCTGTAGGTGCAGGTCGTCAGCACCGACTCCAAGTGCTGCAGGTACTGCACCTGGTCGCAGTCCAGCCGTCGCTTACGGCGCGTCAGCGACGACAGGAACTTGAAGATGCGTCGCCGTGACGACTTCGATTTCGGAGTTGAGCTGTTAAGGTAAAATTCTATCACTCGTTTTCACCCCTCCAGACAAGGGTCCTCGATGGGGTAGGCAGCGGCAGGGCCGGGCTTACGGAAGGGCACAGTCCCAGGGCCCCCACAAAAGTGGAATTTCAGTCTAGTAAACACAAGTAAACATTTTGTTTTTCCCGCTTTACCCATAAAGATAGTGCCATCCACGAAGACGCGCCCCGCTATTCCTCCCTATAGTTTATAGTGTAAGTGTGCAACCTTCCACTAATGTTAATTAAGAGAGGTAGGGCATAACGGGTTTCCCGTTCGAGTTTGTATCTGCCCGATTGGGGCAGGATCTTATAGAAGTCCGTAGCCAAATAACACAATTTATTGTGTTGTGTTCCTACGCGGTGAATAAGGTTTCCAGTAATGAGCTCCTCGGGGAGGGGGGAGGATTGTTATATTGTGTTGGCAGCAGAGGGATTAGAACTATTATGTTGCCAACACAGTATAACTCTCTGAACACAGAGTGGTCACGCGCAAGTGATACTTCGGTATCGTGAGCGTAAATAGGCTGCGGTAACCGTTTCCCATCTGGTGGGCCGTATGCTTGTTTGCAACTCTTGTTGTATAAAAAAAGAAAAAGAATTTTTGTGTATTATCGGTAGGTTGCAAAAGCTTTAAATCTGAGTTACTTAGAACATTACTTTACTCTTTGTACTTACTGTTCGTCAACCTTGTTCAGGAGGGCTGGCTTCATATCTGCGTCCCTCTCGCACAGAGCTGTCTCGCTCGGGCGCCGGCGCGGGCGACGTTTCACTCCATTGCCAAATTGGTTTCTATCCTTGTCATCTGCCGCTAAAATAATCGAATATACAGACGGGCTGTTTTAGAAAATAGGACAGTTTATTAAATTCTTTTTTTTACCTCATTTTAGCAATTTTTGTCTGGGAAACAGAGACCTAGGCTTCCAGCCAGGCACTTAAGTGCTAAGCACAGCTAAGGGCATCCCCTGTAGGGTACGGAACTCGGCTTAGCAAGGGAGCTGGGCTGGACTGGTAATTTTATTTAAATACTGTGCCCGCGACTTCGTCCGCGTGGAATTTCACAAAAAAAATATTGTTCAGTTTCTAAATTAAAAGTAGCATAAGTTTAAGTAAGCATTAGCCGGAACAAACATACAGACAGAAAGACAACATTTGTAAAAAAATATATTTTGGTGTATGTACCGTACCGTTAATAAAAAGGGGTTATTTTAATATTACAAACAGACACTCCATACATACATACATACATATCATCACGCCAAGTCCCTAACGGGGTAGGCAGAGAGTATAGAGCGCCAGTTCTCTCTAGACTTACATACCTCTTTCGCTTCGTCCACATTCATCAGTCTTTTCATACATGCTCGTCGGTTTCGTGTAATCTTAACGTTCCCGTCCTTCAGAGTCCTATATATTTGATCCAGGTAGTTGGAACGTGGTCTTCCTCTGCCTCTTCTTGCACACACTTTTGCTTTGTATATCTGTTTCGTCAATCTTTCTTCACTCATCCTTTCTATGTGTCCAAACCAAACCAGACACTCCAATTTTATTTATTTGGGGGGATTTGCGCTTCTGGATCGGCGCGAGCCGGCGTCGCATTTTAGCAAAAAGATATATATTTTTATACCACTACCGTTAGCCGTGACCTATGGACGCTTGCAACACCAGGGGTATAGCCCATACGCTGCCGACCCTGCAGGAATCTTTTCACAACCTTGGGTATTGCGTGCTGTACAAGTTTTTTCTATTCTTCGGCCTTACCTAATTGAGGCCGCGGATTCGATTCCCGTTGAGGGCAGATATTTATGTGATGATCACGAGTGTTTGCACATTAGTCTTGGATATCCTATGTAATATAACTACATAACAATAAGAATGTATATATGTGATTAGTCACACCACGAGCTTCACGGTGAAGGAAAACATTGAAAGGAAACCTGCATACGTCTGAGAAGAAATTCAAAGGCGTATGTACAGTACAGTCGTGCTTGAGTAACGGCGATGGACTCGCCAACTGTCACGTTGGCACCTAATATATCTCTGGCGTAAAGTGGGTGTGTGGGTATTACCTACACACATCTGCCTACCCCTTCGAGGACCCTTATGGGAAGGCGTGAGGATATAAGTATGTTATAGTACCGTTGTCTAGTGATTATAACTCAAGCTTTGCTAATTTGGGGCTATGTCAATTTGTGTGGAGTTGACCCAAGGTGTTTATTCTATGCTATTATATTCTCACCATTATTATCGTTGTCGCAATAACTCCAGTCGGCCTTTTCGTTGTAATTCTCAGTGTCGTCCATATTTGTATTGTTCATCTGCTCGTTCCACATCTCCCGAGCCCCAGCATTCTGGTATATAGTCTCCGTGGAGGTGTTGCCATTTTCTGCATCGAACCTAGCCTCCGGCGGCTGGAGTACCTGAGTATTTATTCATTTATTAACTGTGATTGTAAACATAAAGACCATGTTCCAACTACCTAGATGAAATCGACCTGACACTCTTTAAGAGAGGTGAATTTCTTCTCAGACGTATGCAGGTTTCCGCTCGATGTTTTCCTCACCGTAAAGCTCGTGGTGTGACTAATCACTACTTAAGTTCAGAAAAACTCATTGGCATAGCGGGTTTCCCGTTCGAATTTGTATCTGCCCGACTGGGGCAGGACCTCCACCTTATAGGAGGCCGTAGCCACGTCTACACGTATGTGATGCGTAGACATGGAGGGCCAAGATGGCGGGATTGTCTACCCAAGGATCTGAACAATTTGTCGGAACTGGTGGGGGATGGGGAGAAAGGAGGCCTTTGCTTAGGACATGGGCAATAAAAAAAAAAGTTACTTGATAGTGGGCTCTAGACCCCAGGAAGAAAACCGCTCCTGAACCAGCCGTTGTCATCTGTAACCAAAGATAATGAATATATAATATTAATGAAAGTGCACACGCAACCTTATAGAATCCGTTGTCTACTCAGAATAAATATGTACCTATTAATAATATAATATAATAATATATAATATATCCTCACGCCTTCCCACAAGGGTCCCCGAAGGAGTAGGCAAAGGTGTACAGGTAATACCCACACACCCACTTTCCGCCAGAGGTATATTAGGTGCCAACGTGACAGATGGCGAGTCCATCGCCGTTACTCAAGCACGACTATACATACCATACACCTTTGAATGTCTTCTCAGACGTATGCAGGTTTCCTCTCGATGTTTTCCTTCACCGTAAAGCAAAAGAGCTACGGCTCTTGTACCTACCTTATTATTATTAGATTATTAGAGGGCCGTGGTGGCCGAGTGGTTCGAGCAGTTGCTCCTACGACGCAAAGGTCGCAAGTTCGAATCCCGACTGTACCAATGAGTTTTTTCTGAACCTAAGTACAGTGATTAGTCACACCACGAGCTTTACGGTGAAGGGAAACATCGAGAGGAAACCTGCATACGTCTGAGAAGCAATTCAAAGGCGTATGTATAGTCGTGGTATACCTCTAGCGGAAAGTGGGTGTGTGGGTTTTACCTTTACACCTCTGCCTACCCCTTCGGGCAACCTTATATTTTTAAATAAAATGGACTATATCCATAAGTGCGGTATCCGCTTACCATGAGGCATTTGATAAACTTCTACGCCAAACAAAAACATACGTCTTAACTGTAAATGAGGTACTTAACTACATAGATTTAGGATTTTTTTCGCTAGTACATCCTATATCTATGCTTAACTATTAAAAATAAATACATTGTATTTTTATACGAATTTGGAAAAAGCTTTACATAAAAGAAATAGAGAGATAATGTGTAGCGTAGGTACTTAAAATTATTACAGACATATACTTTGAAACAACAAATAATTAATATATTCTGCATTGTACGTATATTTATATAATTGGTCGATATGCAGCAGAATATTGGAGTAGGCAAGAGAAGCAATGATAAATTACATACCATTCGCAATATCCGATGTAAGTATTTTTTTATATTGTATTGAGTATATTCTCGTTTTTTTTTATTTATATTGTACGTAATGGCTTAATTGAAATAGCATAAATAAAATTTATTCTGTATTGTCATTGACTACACTTGACAGAGAAAGCGGATCTGACATTGTTTTGACTTGCGCGGTGAAAATTCGGGGTTGTCATAAAAAGAATAACCGCTCTTTCATAAGGAATATTAATTAGGTGTTACATTGAAACATTTTCTTAATTCTTATTTAATTCATTTTATTTATTGGTCTCCTGTCCTTCCACTCCCCGAGATCGAGCGCTATCTCCGACCAATTGCTCAGGTCGGAGGTAGCGATTAATTCTTATATGACAAAAAAAATTACCAGAATAAAGGAACGGTATCTGTATTTTATTTAAAACAAATAGACAAAATAATGGGGTTTGCAAGTATGTAAATTTCTAATGGTAACAAAAGAACTTAGGGAAGTAAACACAGATGTCGCAAATATATGTTATCTTTATGCTTGAAATTGGCAAATATAGAGAATACATTTAACACAAGTTCAACAGATATAGAGATATTCATTTGAAAATATAGAAAATTCAATTGCCATTAGTATGCAACCGAAAAAATATATATTAGAAACACAAAAAGTCTGTGTCTAATAAGTAGAATAGATTGATCAATTTAAAAATGTGTAATTGTGGGAGGTTTGGCTACTAAATTTATGTATTTTGACTGTCATATGAGCCTATTCAAATATAGGACTTTTCGGTTTTTGGGCATGTGATCGTTCTAATAAGAATGGGAAATATGTAACTAGAATCAAAGAAATAAAAGGATGGAAGGATGGCAAAAAGTTGTGGGAGCTCTACATTCATAATAATGTAGAGCTCCCACAACTCAATTATGCCATAGTAGCTATTATTTTTTGTTAAAACAAAATTACGTTGAAAAAAAGGAGTCGAATTTACCACATAGGTTACTGCAAGCGTTCATTTGCAAGTTCAAGCATTCGTCATTCTAATGTGTCTCAGGTATCCAACCAAATACAGTCTAGCTATTTCTTCTAGTCGACAGAATGGCAAATGTTGAAGACTATTTTGTTACTAATGCGACTTGAAATAAGGTCTAATTTTGGGTGTGCGGTGCATTTGTGTGAAGCGGCTGCACAGAACCACTATCCCTTGTGGTACCGGACTCCCAGTTGAAGCGAAGCGAATATTTTCTCTTAAGCAAACTGCGCGGAAAACACCACTAGCGCGATGTAGAACTCACAGACTAAAGATGGTTTCAGAAATTGCATGAAATATTGAAAGAATTGCCAGGAATTATTATAAAATTATGAACTAACTTCAACTTATGATATCTTTTGTTTTTATTGTTATATATTTCACTTTCTTCTTGGTATTATATTATTGTAAACATATTTAGAAGATAAAATATCTGTATACATATAATAAAAATGTTACTGATCGCTGTCTGTACATGGAAGATATATGAGAAACCGATTGTTAGAATTTTTGTCTGTTTGTCTGTGCGTTTGTGCACGCTAATCTCAGAAACGGCTTATCCGATTTAGATGTGGTTTTTCAATAATATAATGCGGTAAGCGTTTCGTAACATGTACTAAGTAAATCAAAATGTATATTCAAAAAATGCTGCCTAAAGTCACTTTTCTACGCGGGCGAAGTCGCGGGCACAGCTAGTCTTTTAGAAGTTCGTATTATTAAAATTAAAAAATATCAATAATGTTTTATTTTCATTAACAAATGCTACATTGCAATGATTTAGTGATGACAATCCTAGTAAATAAGTAATACTTGTAGCAGCTTGTCAATGCTCTTGCACCCGATTTTTTATTATATGTAAAAAAGCATTATTATATATATGTATAAAATTTTTAATGAGTAGTCGAAAAACTTTGTGTCCAAAGAGTCCGCTTGAAAGCATCTTCCCCTCACCTAACAACATGCAAAATTTCGCGTTTAATATTTAATAGAGCCGAAAGACGTATATAAATCTAGAGAAAACTGGCGTCCTGTCCCTGCTTACCCCGTTAGGGACTCGGCGAGATGATATGTATGTATTATACGTATGTATTTACATATTCAGTACTTAAGAATTATTTTTCGTCACACAAAAAGGGCTCAACACAAATGTATCTTTTCCTTAAGAAATATAGCATAATGATTTTCTAATGATGACGAAATCATTGAAACGTTTATCCCAACTTAATATTATAAATGCGAAAGTAACTCTGTCTGTCTGTCTGTTACCTTTTCACGCCTAAACTACTGAACCGATTTAAATGAAATTTGGTACAGATATAGCCTAGAGCTTGAGGAAGGACATAGGGTACTTTTTAATGCGAAAAAGGGTTGTAAGGGATTAATATAGGGGATTAAAGTTTGTATGGAAGTTTCGTCATTTTTGAAGCTAGAAGCTTGAAACTTATTTTTTAAGCTCTTGATTACATATATGTAAATTAATATTACATTCAAAGTATTTAAAAATGTTACCCTTAAGGGGGTAAAAAAATGCTGCTTAGTATCACTTTTCCGCGCGAAGTCGCGGGCACACCTAGCTAGTATATAATTTTATATTATATTATTAATATATAATTTTATATTAAATTATTATATTTTAAAATTAAAAATCTCAATTGAGTCCTCTGTGTAGAATTACTCTGTGAATTGAAATGTAGTGGGGTTGGAATCAGGTTTCTCTCATATAGACAGTGTTGCGTAGCTTTACAACATGTTAGTCTTACGTCCGGTTTGTTTGTTATGAATTATTTATTTATTTATATGCTTTATTGTACACCATAATTTAATCAGGACAGAACATCATAGACATACAAAGTACAATTGGCGGTCTTATCGCACTCGGCGATCTCTTCCAGACAACCTTTGGATGGAATAGATTGATATTGATATACAAGTAATTTGGTAGTGAATATGTTTTTTAATATATTAAAGTAAGAGAAGCAAAATAAAATTATTAATTTGCATTATAAATGAACTCGATGAAATGTACTCTTAAAAGTTGAAATCCATTTACCGAAGTTCAATAAAATATATAGGTAATTAGTATTTTGGCAAACTTCATGGCCCACTTGTGTGTATTCGTGCATCGTTAGTGATTTCTTTTTCCTGTTAATCATGTCACTTCCGGTTACGGCACGTAAATCATTTACACTTTACGCACTGATTGGCTTATTGAAATCTTTTTTATAATAATAATATAATATATCCTCACGCCTTCCCACAAGGGTCCCCGAAGGGGTAGGCAGAGGTGTATAGGTAATGCCCACACACCCACTTTCCGCCAGAGGTATATTAGGTGCCAACGTGACAGATGGCGAGTCCATCGCCGTTTCTTAGAAATTCAAAGGCGTATGTATAGTCGTGCTGGACTATACATACGCCTTTGAATTTCTTCTCAGACGTATGCAGGTTTCCTCTCGATGTTCTCCTTCACCGTAAAGCT
>JACCPG010005668.1:0-12569 GCA_016069955.1 Drepana arcuata
TGAGTTACTTACGGCAATGGACTCTTCATCTGATGTGATAGCACCTCAAATATATCTCCAGAAAAAAGTGGGTGAGTGGGTACTACCTACACACCTGTGCCTACCCTATCGTGGAGTCTTGTGGGAAAGCGTGATTATTTGGTATTATAAATTATAGTATATTAGTAAGTTAGCGCTATCTAGTGTAGAGTAGCTTAAGGTGTTTTCTTAATGGTCATTTCTTATCGACATCGATCAACAGATGGCAGTATAACTTATTGCCAAAGTCATATCTACTCAACACTAGATAGAGCCACTTAATAGACGATTAGTTTTAAAACTGCATCAATAGATGGCAGTACAACATTTACGACTTAGCTACTTCTCTTAGACACTAGATGGCGGGATCAGTCTACTTTAATATTAAGATTAACAAATGACAAGCATTTGTGCGCACTTAAATTTTATCTAGAACATTTAAATTCGACACCGGCGAGAATGTACATTCGTAAACAATAACACTAATGAAGGAATGAGTAGAATCCATTGATGGAATCTGCCCACCGTGTTACGGGACACCGTGGTTATATTAGAAGGTGCGTATTATTTTGATAAAATACATATACTTATTTATTTAAACAAACAGATTTTTTCATAAAGACTAGCAACATAAACAATTTGTTACCCGAGTACAAGTAATTAAAATGTATATCTATATATATATATATATATATAATGTAATAATCTTATAAAATGTACCTTACTCATACTCATAAGTTACTATAATATAATATACCATACGTTAATTTGAGGAAATTAGGAATATTAATGTCCACCTAATTAAGGTTTCATTAAATTTATTATGTATACAATTTTAAATATGTTTTACCGGAAATAGGTAAGCCATCGCAAACTAAAATTTAATTGCGATCAAATCATTCATTCGATTTTATACCTACCAAGCTATATTAAGATGTACTTTCTACGCGTATATTGTGTATAAAATAAAGTGGAAATTTAATTGTTTATTTCTTATTTCTTTATCACATAATAATGACAGGAATATATCATTGGAAGTTAGGCGACGTAGCTCTTGCCCGAGTTTGCCAAAAAGTTTATGCGCGAGTTCGTGTGGTGAAAAATGAGAAAGGATTGTTTTACGATGACAAAGGTCTGTTAACTTTCCCCGTAGATATATATTGCCGATAGAATATATTTCTTTTTTATTAATGTTATAACATATTACTAATATACATATTCAGTTTCAACTTCAGGCTTCGTCCATCCTAACATCATCTCGTCAAACTTTTACGTAGGTACTTGCCTACATTGTACTCTTTCAGTTTTAGCAATAACGCCGAACAATGATGGCAGCATCACAGCCATTAAAGAGTTGTGTTATTACGTGGAGACTTGTCGCTCGAACGAGCGGCTGTGGCTGCCCTATACTTGCATGTATTTGGCTGAGAGATCCAGACCATTCTATGGACCGAAGTCTACTCCCAAGTCTTCGAGTGATAAGGTGTCACCCAAGAAAGATGCTTCTGTCACACCTAAAAAGGTGAATAAATAAAGCTAATAAGTTTCCTTTTTTCATGTCTCTATATAAAACCTAGAGCTAAGCACTATAACAACATCCTGTTTTCGTCAAAATATAATTAGCTACCATAGTGACAGATGACCATCGCCGTTTCTCAAGCACTATTCTCACGTCTTAGAATTTCTTCTCAAGCTTGTGCAGGTTTCCTGAGGGTCCTTTCTTCACTGTAACGTTGTGGAGTGAATAATCACTATATTTAAGTCCAGAAAAAAAGCCACTGAATTTTTTTTTAGGAAAGTCAAATATACATAATTTCACTTTCAATATACCTTGATGAGCTCCAGGTAGAAACTGCATGGAATCTCCATCTTTGCACAACATTATACCTATTATTGTAGTTTGACAATAAATTCAACTTTTTTCCTTATTATTTATAGAGAAAATTAAAGGAAGAACACATACTACCTCTGAATGTGAAGCTTACAAATCTGAAGGACCCTGACCTGAACACAACCTATGACATAAGACATACACCCTTAAAGCAGGGGCGTTATGAGAATGCCTTCAATGAATTTGTGAGGAGAGGCAAAGACATGCTCTTCGATGAAATGTATACTCTGTTACAAGGTGATGTGGTAGTAAATAGAGACTGTCTGGATTACTTGGTCAATGTGGATGCTAGCACTGAAGACAAGTTTGAAGCGGTGATAAAGAACATAGTTACAGAGAAGGAGATTGAGAATTACCTGCACCAGTGCTGGAGGTTCAATTTTGTTCACAAGCAAATGGAGAGCAAGGAGGCATTGGAAAACCCTGTAAGATGTGCAATTCAGACTTTTATTACATACTAGCAGTTCGTCCCAGCTTCACACGGGTGGATTATTTTTTTATAAAAGAAAATATGGCCTATGTCACTCAGGGTGAATGTAACTTTCCAATGGTGAAAGAATTTTTCAAATTGCCCAGTATTTTTTGAGCTGATTTGTTACAAACATACATACGAATCTTTCCTCTTTATAATATTAATATAGATTTTTCTTGATGCTTCCCATAAAGTCCAAAAGGGTAATTAAAATCCAAAAGGTTTACGCATTAATGTGACAGATGGCAAGTTCATCACAACTTATTTAACTCCACTATACATATGTCATGGTATTTCTTCCCAAATATATATAGATTTCCTTTCATTATTTACCATCACCTTAAAGCAGATGACTTAATAAATCACTGTACTACAATCATGATTCAAAGCAAGTACAAATTAGATACCACAGAAGTCTTTATCTAGGGTACCCAGTTTGAACAATCTTTGTATCACAGGTTAACTATAACCACTGCCATCATAGCTGAGTGTTATCATTGTAACAAATACGTAATCTTACTTATTAAATCTTTTTTTTATCTTTAGAACTCTACCTCCCCTGGGAAGTTGGTGAGTGTTCACACGTCATGGTGCCTGGTCTGCGGGCGAGGGGACAAGCTCAGGGACTGCTCGAACTGTCCGTCGTCCTTCCACCTGGCCTGTCGCCGGGAGTGGCTTGTGTCTATCATTCGTTAGTATAAGCCTACTAATATTATAAATGCGAAGGTTTGAGAGGATGTTACTCAATCACCCCAGAACGGCTGAACAAATTTGTATGAAATTATAGATTTGGTGTTATTAGTACGATTAATACTTCGAACTTCGACTTCGTTGAAGCCGTGGTGGCCGTGTGGTTGGAGTAGTTGCCTGCAACACAAAGATTGCAAGTTCGAGTCCCGTCTGGAACAATGAGTATTTCTTAAGTTCTTAAGTATAGTATTTAGTCACACCACGAACTTTACGATCGCTTTATTGTCGAGAGGAAACCTGCATATGTTTGAGAAGAAATTCAAAGGCGTATGCATAGTCGCGCTTGAGTAATCTCGATGGACTCACCATTACTGAAATGTGTATGTAAATTGGTTCAGTAGTGTGTAGTTTAACGCAAACAGGTAGATTTTGTTTTATAACAATTATGTAGTGATGCAGCAAACTGGTTTGCGTAATGGTTTTCGTGTTTGTGATCAGATCGCAAGAACCCTCCGAAGAAGGCGACCAAGCCGGTTACCCTGGTTGGGAAGATTCTGTCGTCGACGCGTACCATCTGCTCAGTGAAGAAGGATAAAGAAAACCTGGACCTGTGCCCCAGCTGCATGTGGGGGCCTCGCGTCGGGTAACATTTTTTTTTAAATTTAATTTGCCACTCCGAACTAAGCCTTAACACTTTACAATAAGAACAAAGTGTTGAGTACTCTTAACATTCCCATCTTGATATTTAAGTTTTTTTAATCCTACTGAATTTCGACCGATTCGCTATATGTCATGTTGGCATCTAAATATATCTCTGACGAAAAGAGCGTATTGCTTCGCCTCTGTTTACATCAGGCGGTTTCTCGGTTTCCAAAAATAAACTTATCAAAGAGTATACATAAGCCGCGCTGGTGGTGTGTGGTAGGTACGACGACGTGGTGTGGCACAAGCTGGGCACGTGTGCGTGGTGGCCGGCTCGCGTGTTGCCGCCGGGTGCTGCGCCCTCGTGCCTGCTGGCGCGCTGCCACTCGCCACGCCACTGGCCGCTGCAGTACTACGGTACGTGCTTGCGCGCTGCCACTGGCCGCTGCAGTACTACGGTACGTGCTTGCGCGCTGCCACTGGCCGCTGCAGTACTACGGTACGTGCTTGTGCGCTGCCACTGGCCGCTGCAGTACTACGGTACGTGCTTGTGCGCTGCCACTGGCCGCTGCAGTACTACGGTACGTGCTTGTGCGCTGCCACTGGCCGCTGCAGTACTACGGTACGTGCTTGCGCGCTGCCACTGGCCGCTGCAGTACTACGGTAGGCGCTGGTGCGCCCCGTAGTACTCGGCAATGGTCTTGGCAGGTGCCCCATGTCAGGACAAATGCCGATCAAATGCTTCTGAATTATTTTATTTTTAGATAACCAATTCAATCTTATTGGGATGAGCAGCTTTGGTGTGATAATGTAATTCGATGTCCAGGTACGTTGAACTACTCGTGGGGTGAGGCGTCCCGCATGAGCCTGTTCCTGCCGAGCCACGTAGCCGCCTTGGGTCCTGGATGGGACCCCGTACGCCGTCAGGCCGTGTTCGACGCCTGCGATGACTACATCTCTGTTTACCTCACCTAATAACAGGTGATATTGACACTGATTGACAGATGACAGCTGCACGTCACTGGATAGTTTGATTGGTGAGTGTCGAGTAATATTTTAAATCACAAATATGGTGTTCTGATTGAATGGAGAACATCTTTATAATCCTGCATATGCTTCAAATACTTATAGACAGCCATATTTCTTTTTTTAAAGTATAATTTTGTATTTATTTAACAAAATTATATGTTTAACAATGAAATACACACAAAAAACCACTGAGGTTTGGCCACTTGAAAAAACGATGACGAATTCTCCAAACGATTGTGGCAAATTTTGTTAGTAAGGTGTTTTACAACGAATACTCTCTGAATTGGAATAGGCTCAGTGGGACCTCCGCTTTACAGAAGAACGCAGTCAAATGTCACTGCTGATTAGTGTTATGTTCTTGCGGTAAGTTTACAGAACTAGCCACTGAGGATACTACCACCTAAAATGATTAATGATTATGTTGCATGCAATCCACCCAACATGAAGTTTTGATATAGCCTACAGGTCAAGGTGGCCGCTTCCCATCAGGCGGGCTGTACGATTGTTTACCATTTTATCTTGCAGAAATAACGAGAAGATGCGTCAAGAATTCGCAATTCTTTCATTGACTAAATGTAGCCTTTTCTTATATTTCAGATAAATATTTTAAACTCAGTGATGACAAATCAAGAGACATGCTAAAACAATTACAATCAATTCAAATCGAGAGGAATGGTTGGGTATATTTTTTGTTTGATTGAAATCTTAATCATGGTATTTTGTTATATATTCTGCAGTGTGACCCCTACTGCCCTATCCATGGGCTAGACATAAGATATTTAATATAAAATTGTACCTTAAGGGTAAGTAGTCTAGACAATTCACCAAAGATTTGATAACAATATGAAACAAAATAAGGTAAGGTTCATTATTTTATTTGGTACGAACTGGACGTTCGCCTGACGAGAGGCCTTTTAATCAAAGTCCACACAAAGTCCTGGACAAAGGGCGGCGTTTGCCCAGAAGTGAGACATAAAATAAATACAGGATGTCTCAGAAAAGTTGTTTTTTTTTATAAGTTGTAGGGTGTTGTGAATATGACGATGCAATAAAAAAAATAGCTTCAAAAATAACAAAATGGCAACATTACTAAAGAGGGATAATATTCACTCCAAGGTTTTATGGGGTTTTGCAGAAACTATAATATTTAAAAAATAAAAGTACTTGTATTGTACACGTATAACTTTATAGTAAAAACATGTCAGACTATTTTTTTTATTATACATGAACACATTTGAGCAACTGCCCTTCTGTGGGTTATCCTGTATATATTACAGAATAGACCAAAGTATTTGTATCTGTATGCTCTAAGCTGTTCGCCATCAGCCACGTTAGCACCTAATATACCTCTGGCGGAAAGTGGGTGTGTGGGTATTACCCATGCACCTCTGCCTACCTCTTCGGGGACCCTTGTGGGAAGGCGTGAGGATATATATTATATTAGTTTAGGGAAATAAAATCTGTGGTTTTTTTCTATATTTCTTTTATCAGTTTGTGACAACGCACGAAACTAGTATTTAGTTTGGAATCGTTCCAATCGAACTGATATCAACAACTTATGACGTAAAAACATGATCCGGGAAAATATAAAATGCAATTAAGTAGTTACCTACATTTTTAATGGGACCGTTTAAAAAACAATCAATCATTTTGTTAAATCATGCCAATGTTTATTATCCCTGGATTATGTGGAACTGATAAAGTTTCGTGTTATCAATAATCTTTTAAGCTAGATAAGATCGGTGGACAGTTAGAATAAATAAAATAATTTCAATCATTATGTACAATATTTTTATTCACGATTTTACATAAAAATAATACTTCAATTCTATCAACATTTAGCAAAAAGCAACCTTATTCTCATGTGATTTACGTTCACATTTGTACTTATAATATAATAAGACGCAGGTTCCACTGCGCCTTTAGTCAACAGCTTATATAGTTATGGATTCGCCATTTAGGGATCTTTCACTCATTCTTCAACCTTTTCTATAAGCCGTGCGTAATAGCTCGCGATCCAATCCAATATCAAAAATTCTTTCATTCGTTCGAGTTGCGTACACACTTCGTCTCCTTTATTATGAAGTATGGGTCTGAAGTTTAATCTTTATACAAAATGTTATCAAAATCAACTACAAAGCTGCAAAAAAGATACTGCACAGACATATTTATATCATGTACATTAGAAATTAACATGAACACATTTGTGTATTAGTAAAACTCACTGCCGTAAAATGTGCCTTATATGCTGTTTCTACAGAAGTGGCTTATCCATAAATCGATAAGTTACAATGTATTCTCCAACGATATTATAAAATAAGAGGTAGGTATATCTTTCGAGTGCTGAAGGAGGTACACATCTCACCTGAACTGATGCAAGCGCCTTATTTCCGCGTGCATATCAATACACTTAAGTTATGATATCTTTAGCGTTTTCCGTTAAGGAACTAACAGAAACAACATCGACTGTCAAAGGCATTGTAAAAGATTTAAGGCAATTTCAAATTTCATAATTGTAATTTGCTATGAAAATCCAGTTGAAGAACCTTAAATATATATGGGTGTGTATATTACACATTACTGTTAAAGAGTTAATCGAAAACAACCCTTATTTTTATTTATTTTTGTAACCTTCATTGACACTAATATTGGTTAAACTCATATAAATACGGTAGTACCAAACAAAATTGATCATTCACATGAACTTTTAAAAGGAGACGATTGTAGCAATATTATTATAGGCCTCATACCTCGTTTACAAAAAACAGTTTGACACCACATAATATATATATAATAACATATAAAAATATGATATAGCATATCACATCTGACAGTAAATATGTGGAACACTCTGTATATGAAATACAGGGCGTTCGCGAAATAAAACAATTCACTGGTATAAAACGTGACGTTTTATTGTTTCAATATAAAAATAATAATCCAGTTGTGGATTTTGAGAATTTTGCTCTTATATATTTAATCCTAGACATCTAACAACATTATTATAATCTATGGTCTAGATGATCTATATAAAATTATTGTTTTTTAATTAGTTTTATAAAAGTAATTATAAATTTTCTAGTGACAGCGGCCAATACACATGGATATTTAAAAAATCTTGATGAACGTAGACCTAGTTTCAAGTTTATTTCTTTAAGTCTCCAATAAATGTAACCACTTTAGGATTTGGTCTAAACCAACATGTTTAGTAGTCTACAGAAAATATTTAAATTTACCTAATAAGCTAAAAGTTACTTTAAAACAACGAGAGTATGATACAATATACATAAAAACAACATCACAGACATCAAGTACATAATACAGATAACATTATCTCGTTTTCGATATATAATAAGTTATTACATTGGCAACGACTCAATATGGTACGTATTCGTATTCTAATAAGATTTTAATTTCAATAAGTAAGTATCCAGTATAGAGAAGACGAGTGAAGGAGTGAAAGAATTGTATTAGACTTCTTTATCGTTCTCACTTTAACTAATAACATTTCTAAGAGTGACCGGTGTAATGGGACATTGAGTAAAATGCCTTAATAATTTATGCCACTGAAGGACTAGTATCCATATCATAAGAAAATAATAACAAAAAATATGTAAAATTTAAGTACAGGGATTTGTGAGCGCGAGAAATCTGCACAAATCTGGGAAGAATAGATTATACGCGTTCGATTGCCGGTGAGGCGCCAACCAATAGAATCAAGGTAACTAAATATATTCGGCAAAAACTGCATTGCAAAAGTAATATTTGTATAGAGATACATATTAAATGGATATTTATAAATTATTATCGCCTCATAAATATACCTAAACTTAATTACGCCGATGTTATCTTTCATATCAATTTACCGAACACTTGCGAATTTCGATTCATATTAATAACGATAGTCTCACCCCACAATAGGGTTGTCTCCTCTACCGTCATCGGTCGACTAAATGGTCACAAACATTTGTTCCGAGCGGGGAACGAATTTATATCCCTCCCGTAGCACAACAGGTGAATCGCTTGTCCACAAGAACAGTGCGGTTACTGATAAAGTGTAGTCATATCGTCGTTGCCTTGCAATAACTTTTTACAATCCTTTGTACAAAATGCGATAAAAATAAAACTGTATAAGTTATTGTAGCCTTAGATCATTTAAATGCTCGCTTCGCTATACAAAACATAATGCGCGTGAGTTTATTTGATACTTGATATTTGAGTATCGTCACTATTGAAAGCACCCAAAGCGTCCGTTATACAATTATTAATCGAATGTTTTCTGGGCATATTAGAAAATACGCAAATAAGATCAGAATAGTGCCGTACTTATCTTCAAATAATAGTCACATGTTCAGCTTCCAGAAAGAAAGCTATCATTCAAAAATATTGGTTCAACGTTCCTTAGCAATTGACCCATAAAGTCTGGCCAACGAAAGCGTGACCTGGGATTTTTCTTAAAAGTTTTATATGGCAACATTATTAATCTGCCAAAGATACGTCAAACATATGTCAGTCAATGTCAGTGTTCTGCTACGATTTCATATTTGCGTTAAATTTATTGCTTTATCATGGGTAAAACATTAAAAAGTAACGTGAGGAAATTGCTAAATACGATGATTAGTAAGTTTAGACAAAAACAAGTGGAGCAAGAAGTTGTTTTCCAAGAAAAACAACAATGTTTACTTGCGATCTCGGATTTCTTAGGTTAGTACGACTTTGTAATCATGATACCTAATATTTGTATGATTACTCTATGCATTATTATATGTTTTGTATTTACAATATTATGTTACTAATTCTTGTTTATAGATAATCTTGGAGATATTCAAGGACTCGGCGACATTAAAAATACTGTAGAAACACTAAGAAATTTGGAGAAGAAATCTTTGATAGAAACTCAGACTAAGTTCCTAGAAGAAATATCTTCACTAACGGGTACGTGTTTGCATCAATTTGGAGTTATAATAATTTATTTACTTAGTTTCAGAAAGATGTAGGTATTCAAAGATAAAAATTATTTCATGTCTAATTTTATTATTAGTGATTGGGTAAAAAAAAGAGTTCATTGTGTTTTTCATATTGTCAAATTGTTGAGAACCTTCATATAAACCAATATTACCCTTTATTTTGCAGAAGTCGGTGTCACGACATTAAAAAAAATTAAGAAGGAAGGATCTGTGAATGAGGGCGTGGGGTCCACTCCAGGTAAAAAACGTCCTCGCAAAAGCTCGATTTCGGGTTTAGACAGTTTTGATGTGGATGCAATTAGAAATAAAATCAATGAATTTTATGTTGTGAGAAAGGAGGTTCCGACATTACGGACATTGTTAGAAGAATTACGTTCTAGCATTTGCTTTAATGGGTGCAGAGAAACTCTGCGTAAGATATTGATTGACAATGGATATGAGTTTAAGAAAAATAAAAATGAACGAACAGTTCTCATTGAACGTTTTGATATTGCTGCTTGGAGACATCGCTATCTACGTGAAATAACTATTAAACGAGCTCAAGGAAACCCAATAATATATCTCGACGAAACTTATGTACACAAAAATTATAAACCTAAAATGTCCTGGCAAGGTCCATCAACATGTGGTGCTCCGCAACCCAGCCCATTGGAACATATTTCTTCAGGAAAACGATATATAATAGTTCATGCTGGTTCTGAGAAAGGGTTTGTACCCAATGCACTGTTAGTTTTCAGTACAAAATCAAGATTAGCAGACTATCATCATGATATGAATGCAGAAAACTTTAATAAATGGTTAGAAGAAAAATTGATACCAAATTTGAATGAACCCAGTGTTATTGTGATGGATAATGCCAGTTACCACACTGTACAACAAAATAAAATACCTACAACTCAAACAAGAAAAGCTGAAATACAAGAATGGCTTACATCCAATGGAGTAAACTACGAAGATTATCTAACGAAAGCCGAATTGTTATGCTTAGTAAACAGACATAAACCTGAACCCCTGTATGTAGCTGATGAACTTTTAAAACAATATGGCCATGAGGTACTAAGACTGCCACCTTACCATTGCGACCTCAACCCGATCGAACTGATATGGAGCACAGCTAAGCGTATGATTGCAAAAATAAATATCAATCTCCCGGCAAAAGAAACAGAATCTCTCATAAAAGCCTCTTTTGGCCGAATAACTGCAGAAGACTGGAAAAAAATGACAGACCATGTAATCAATGTGGAAAATAAATATAAACAAAGAGATCAAATAACAGAAGAAGTATTGGAACCATTTATTATAAGTGTAGGTGATGACGACTCCTCTGATACAGACGAGTCCTTAGAGGTTGAATTTTTGGACTCTGATTTTGAGCATGATGATTAGAGTCTGTCTGTCTGATAAAACTTCAAATAAAAGACAAAGAGATGTTTCATCGCTAGTAGCTATATGATGGTTTAATAAATAAATTTACATTTATATAATATTATTACTTGTTTTTTTTAATCTCACACATCCATGACAGTCTCCGACATCAAAAGGAGCTGCTCACCCACCGCATAAGTTCTGTACATTTAACATTTAAATATATGGTGGAATCATTCGGTTTGAAAATAATTTATTAAAAAAAAATTGTCAAGTACCAAAACAGTTTTCTCCTACTATAGTTAGTAATACCATGTAAAGATTTTTTAAATTTGCCGCGATTTCTCAGGTCACGCTTTCAGTGGCCAGACTATACAATATTTACAGATCTTAAGGGTCCGTGGTACAAGTGAGCAATGACTAATGTTCTGTACTCTCCTTATCACTCAGACGTTACTATCAATAGTCATTCTCATATATGTATATCTGCGGTTCACAGTAAAAAATAATCATTTATAAATTGATAAAACTATCAAAGTGCCTCGAACTTTCTACACAAGAATAAGTCAAACCTTTTGCATCAAGTATCAAATGGGCTCGCGCGCTACGTAATACTAAATAATGTACACTTACACATATTGTTAATCAGGACTGATGAACAAGGCACTTATGGCGAAGAGCAGGAACACGATACCACCAATTATTGTCACTGTGAATGCAAAAGAAAAATTGATGAGAGAGAGGTAGGGCATATCGGAGTTCTCCGTTCAAATTTAGAGCTGCCCGACTAGGGCAGGACCTCCACCTTATAGAAGTCGTTCCTATGCCGTGAATAGGGTTTCCAGTAATGAGCTCCTTGGGGAGGGGGAGGATTGTTATATTGTGGCAGCAGAGGGATTAATCCTATGATGCTGTCAAGAGTGGCAGCGCGCAAGTAATACTCGGAATCGTAAGCGTAAATAGGCTACGATAACCGTTTCCCAACAGGTGGGCCGTGTGCTTGTTTGGCACTCTTGTAATATAAAAAATAATTAATCAACGTTTAGCTGAACAAAAAACTAAATAAAGTCCTGGCTGGATGAAGAACTAAAGGCCTCGTTAACTATTTACATACATTAACCATGACTTAGGGCGCTTATTATAACGCTAATATGGTCCTTCGATCTCAAAAGCAAAATCTTCAATATGACAGATCTGAAGTTTAACCTCTTATCCTGGCTGGATGAAGAACTAAAGGCCTCGTTAACTATTTACATACATTAACCATGACTTAGGGCGCTTATTATAACGCTAATATGGTCCTTCGATCTCAAAAGCAAAATCTTCAGTATGACAGATCTGAAGTTTAACCTCTTATAGGTAATATTCCTGTTAAAAATGGAACAAAATGCAATTAATTTTTTTTATAAATATTATTTATCATTTAAGGTAAAAACAAGTCTGTGGATGAATCTAATTTAAGGATATACTAACAAAGCTAGTATCTGTAAACTCC